>PVJC01033608.1:0-17500 GCA_004026665.1 Murina feae
TTCCATGGTGCACCCCAGACTCTGACAGGAGGAAGATTTTCATATACGTTTTACTAATTTTCTTTAATCTCTGACACTTCTATTATAGAGAAAGGGCAAATAGCAATATTAAAATATTTCCTCTAATTAATCCCCTTTTAATGTGCACGAATTTCGTGCACTGGGCCACTAGTTATTATATAGTGGTGAAAGCACTACTGATGTGGGAGTGCAAGGTAAAAAAAGCTGGCTCTAACTCAGAATGCTGCTGACTGAGGCATGAGCAGGGGATGGACGAAGGTGGGGGCATGCTGTATCTCAGCAAGGCCAGTGCTGGGCAGGCCAGGAGTGTGTGCTCCATGGAGACCTAAGATGGGAGAAAAGCTTGGCATGCAGTTTGGAACAAAGTCATGATTGAGTTTGAATCCAAACCAGTTATGTGGATTTTATCCTGTAGACAACAGGTACCGACTTTCAATTTTAGAACAGAGTGTCATGAGCTGCCCTGTGTTCTGGGGAAGCAACTTTGGTGTCAGTAGGTAGATTGAGGTTGGAGAGATGGGAACCAGGAGGCCTGTCAGGGCCCAGGTGAAAGGTGGGAGAGGTTGAAGTATATCAGGGACAGGTGGGTGGGGAGATGTGAGAAGAAAGTAGAGACATGGCAGTGGAAGGCCTTGTGACAGCTTACACACATGGTGGGGAGGACACTGGTTACTAGCATGGGTGTTAGAAAGGCTGCAGGAGCCTCTGGGGAAGACAAGGTAACCCGGAAAGGACAGGTTGTGAGACAGGTTTTTGAGCTATGGATTGTAACCCCAGTGGCAACTCCAGTTCTTGTGGGTGTGTGAGGGTCCTTCAGATCACCTATGTGAAGAACCCAAAGTAGAGCCCAGGGAGAGATCAGGGCTGGAGCCACTAGTGTAGAAATGCCTGGTGAAACCCCCTCAGTGGGTGGATGGTTGAGGGAGGTAGTGGAGAAGCAGACAAGAGGATGAGAGCAGGATCACAGGCACCTTCCCCAGGGAGCAGAGGAGAACTCTGGGTCAAGGAGCATTTGAAAGATGTGATAAGAAGCAGGGGATAAGAAGAAGGGTGAACCAAGAGATGGCAGGAGAGGCCTTTAAGCAACAGAGAGAATTTTCCCCATCTTCATTTCAAAGACCTTACTAATTTTTTTTAAGGCAAATGAGAGAAATCAACTAGCCATGGCAAACAGAAATAAAGAAATTCTACATCATCCCCCAAATCCAGTCAGTCTGTTCAACATAATTTATTTCAGACACATAAAGATGTGTTTCAATGTTCCTGGGAGCAGTCAATTAAAGAGATTAAAGGCAGAGAGCCACTGCAGCAAAAGTATTTAAGTGTAGTTTCTTCTGCAGCTGTGATTGCTCCTCTTTTCAGCAATCAGAACTTCCTTATTCTCTGTTCTTTCTGGTTATTGGAATCAAAGGGAAACTATTTCTTTTCCTTCTATTTTTTTTAAAGATCTTAGAATCATAGATTTCCATAATTTTCAGTACTTATCTAATCTAATAATAGAGTAACATGCAAATTAACCATCACACCAAGACACCTAAGTCGCACCCACCAGCCAAGCCATGTCCACCAGCCAATCAGAGTGGCTATATGCAAATTAACCCAGCCAAGATGACGGCCGGCAGCCACAGAGCTAGAGCAAACAGGAGGCTTCCGTTGCACCAGCAATGGAGTTGAAATTGCCTGCCTACGCCGGCCGGGCCTCTGCTCAAGGCAACAATGTTTCAATTATAGAAGCCATGGAGCTGAAGCAAACAGGAGGCTTTATTGCCTGACTAGGCCTCCCCTCTAGGCAACAGAGTTTCAATTATAGAAGAGAAATAAATCCCAGAAACCTGATTCCAGCCAGCCTCGCTGGGACGTTGGGTCAATGGGAGCTATGGGCAGCCTGAAAATGGCCCTCAGCCCCTCACCCAGGCTGACCACAACCCCATGGGGTGAGGGTTCCCACTGGGGGGCTTGGCCAGCCTGCAAATAGCCATCAGCCCCTCACCCAGGCTGGCCAGGCATGCCAGCAGGTGGACATCCCCCGAGGGGTCTCAGACTGCGAGAGGGCACAGGCTGGGCTGAGGGACACCCCAGAGTGCACAAATTTTTGTGCACTGGGCCACTAGTCCTATATAATAAAAAGGTAATATGCAAATCGACCGAAGGGCAGAATGACTGGTAGCTATGATGCACACTGACCACCAGGGGGCAGAAGATCAACACAGGAGCTGCCCCCAGCCCAATCAAGTGATCGGCCTGTGGGCCAACCTCTCAGTCCCTTCCTTCTGGCCTGTAGGCTCTGATCGCCCAATGGCAAAAGGGGAACTGGGCAGCAGGCATGATTGGCACCAGGCCAAGCCCCCGCCCTGCCAGTTGCCCCACACACAGAAGGCGAACCATGGCAAGGGGCAGGGCAGGCAAGCTGGTAGGAATGGACAACCTCTTGGTCTCTCCCCATGGCCTGCAGGCCCTGCTAGCCCAATAGGGAATGGGGAACCTGTGGTGGGTGCCAGCAGGGGGTGGGGCCAGTTGCTGGCAGCCAGGGAAGATGGCCCTGAATCCAGGCCAGGCCTAGGGACCTGTGCACAAATTTCATGTGCCGGGCCTCTAGTATTATATATATATCATCCAAGCATAGGAACACTTCATTTAGTTTAAATTACCTTAGCATGTCTAAAGAACTCATCCTTCTATCCCCACTTTATAGCTGAGCAAATCAAAGTCAAAGGTTTTCCTAAAATTAAATATTGTTAGGTAAGGCAGCTTAAAAAAGAAATCAAACCTTTATTTGATTTCATCGACCTCTCCAGACAAACCTCATGTCGATATCTGTTCTTGTTGAGTTAGGACACTTATAAACCCAGAGACTTAAAACTAGAAGCTTGTGTGCAAATCACCACATTTCACCCATTTGTTTTACTGCCCGATGCTCACTCTAGTTAATGACTTTCCCAAAGTCCTATGGCCAGAGATTTCTGGACCTCACCAGGAAAAGCCCACGGCTCCCATAGTTGCAGTATCTTTTCATTTTGCCTGCAGGCTAAGTCCTACTCCGAAGGGTGAACGTCACTTGGGCAGGAAGGATCTGAGGAACTCTAGTAGGCAGGTCACTTGAGCTGGCTTCCAGGCCAGAGATGTCTTTCTGATGCAGCTTTGACACACGGCTTCAACCTCATTCTTAAGAGCAGATCCCTGGCAGCCCAGTTGTGCTAATTGAATGTCTGTGTTGTTTCTGTGCCTCAGTTTCTATCTTGGTCCTATGTCTAGTATCTTAGTCCCTGCTGGATATCAGAATCTGATTTAAATCCTCTCCTGATGTCATGGCTCTATCTGAGCTAGAGCCAGAATCTGGGGCCCTGTCACTTTCCCATGAGTCATGAGCTTGAACTTCTCATTTCCTGGTTGTCAAACTGTGCCCACCTGTCAGGAGATGTTGGCTCTCTCAGGACTGTTGTGTCCAGAAATATTTCCACCTGAGGCTCTGGACTTCTGGCCCTTTTGTGGCGATGTTTGCTCCTTCAGAGTCTGTACCACCCCACTGGGAGAGGCTGCTCTTGAGTCCTGCCCCTACACCTCGTCTTCCGTATCCTGAGGTTTTACAAAGAATTAGAATTTTTACAAAACCTGGATTCCGAACTTCTGAGTCAGCACTTACCGTGCTTTCTCTTTCATTTCCTGTAGAACTTGGGTCCACCACTTACTAGAGTACGAATTTAGGCAAAAATGTTTGCTTCTGTTGGCACCACTTTCATTACATGAAATATCGAGGTGATAACATGAACTCCCAGGGGTTGTTACAAGATTGAAATGAGATATAAGAATTTGCGGTACAGACAAAAAAGGTTTGATCTCAGCTGAGGGCTATGGCTTTTGGCACGCATCTTTTTACAACTGATTACCTGCAGTCTCCCTGTGCAGGGAGGATGTTGTAACAGGAAGTTTACAGTGAGGCGAAGCACTCCGTGTGTGGATACGCTTTGGTGCAGCAATATTGATCCAGCTCTAACGCGGCTTGTTACTGATTCATGCCTTCACTTACTGCACCATTAATCTGCGTACGTGTGGACATGCTTTTGAATATCGGTGCCATGTTCTCAGGTTAGCTACACAGGGGCTTTGAAAAATATACCATGAGATGGAATCAGTTGACCCTATTTTTAAGGTCTCCACCAAGCCTTTCTTGGCCTGTGTTTTGTCTTCCATAAAATAATGGGCATGATGATACTTTTCTATGAAAGTGTAAAAGCAAAAATTCCATTTGGAATAAAACCGAAGGAGAACTTTTTCCTTAAATATTTAGCAGACAAAAGCAGCCTGTGCAGTGCTCATCCTCCCCAGGAACGTGTAGGAGATTCTCTAGCACCCGACTCTCTACATACATTATCTTACTTAGATAAACTAAGGTCTAGCTTTCCCATTAACATTCTCGATGTCTTTATAAGAGCACTAATTAAATAAATGCTACAAATCTTATTACTGTCAAATCACTCTTATCCAAAGGTCATGATTCCAACCTGATGCCTGAGGGGGAAAAGAGACATCTCATTGCTGAGCCCAAGGTTAACAGACCAACTGCAAATTAGTTGAAATTATAAAATCTAGGTGTGTTTTAATGATGCTTCAGAATCACACGGCCTCGATGATATTCACTTCTGGACGGTTCAGATGCTGGCCAGTCCTGCTTGCAAACGGAAGACCTCACTTAGAAAGAAGGCCTCCTGCCTCAAAGTCATGAAACCTATTTCCACTACCCATGTTCTCCCCGTAGCATACCACTTAACTGGCAGCAGTAAATTCTTATTGTAGAGCCACTTCCTTCTGGGTAAGTACACTGTGTTTGGATTGAGAGTGTACTTCTGAATCTACCTCCTTTTCCAGATGCCCTGAAAGTAGCCGTATTCCCAAATTAAAGACATTTGCGAATTGAAGAGCATTCAGAGTGTGCGTCAGCAGACTGTAGATGCCTCACTAGCTGATCAGGGCCTGCTGAGTCCTCTCAGAGGCAAATGTCTTACAAGTCATGAGTTATAACATCTCCCTTTCTTATATACAGCAGAATCTGGGAAGCAAAGAGGTGATGCATTGCTGGCATCTCTCAGCTCTCTTCGCTGTAAAAATGGGAGGATTTTTGAAGTTTCAGAAAGCCAATAATAAAGCCAACTAGTTACGCTTTCCTGGTGCCAGTTGCCATCATATCTATAATTTAAACTTTTTCAGGGAGCACATCTCAATGTGGGCGGCAGGCTTTGCTGTCTATTGCTATTAGATTTCCTTATCCTTTCTCTGGCCTCTCTCTTGGCCTGCCCATCCAGGCTGTCAGACCTAATTCTTTGTTACATGCGTCTAATCTGACCATTATAATACTGACGGCTTGACTTCAAAAGAGGAGGAGAGGGTTTCTTCTCTGGTCTGAAGAGTGTTAGGAGACCTAGGATATTATTAGTATTTCAGGCAAACAGCTCTTCATTCTCACCAAGCGGAGAAACACTTTAAAGAAATGTCTAAACCACTTGGTATATTAAGGCATCAATTTCTTGCACAAATTGTAACAGATGTTGTTTTTCCTCCCCCCCCCCCCCCCCCATCGTGGAGAGACAGAGATTTGGGAAAGATGTCAAATCACATAAAGCCACAGCACACCACAGCATCAAAGATGTGATCTGTGTTTGTCTCTTTGTGAGGCAGCAAGGCAAGTAGGCATTATTGTACCTCTTGAGTGAAGTGGATCCAAAACCAGTTTATGCCTCTGCCATGATGGGCAGGTGGCTGCATTGCCAGAGTTATCCTCCTTCTCTCTGCCCCCTAGATATCCACTTTATTTTTCCCATCCATGAAGCAGCCAGCAGGATGACAGGAATCATATATATTAAGAACTTGGTCAAAGTCTTACTATTGAACAATGAGATGGGCTGGGACTGAGCAGCTCCTGCATGTGAAATGTACATCTTGTTAGGCATTGGTTGCAAAAATTAACATAACAGCAGGATTAGGAAGATAAACAGACGCAAGGGCTTTGCTGTAGTTGCTATGGAAGTGAATGCTTGTTTACTTGGTGTTTCTTCAGGGTGGAAGCTCCTAGGGCATGACTCTACCTCTGCTTCCAAATACACAAGGCACGAGGCAACAGGGTTCGCTGCTCATCCTGGTTGCTAAATGTGACTTTAGGTTAATTTTGCAGGTCCCTAATCATGCAGCAAAAGGATGGTGCTCTAAATATCTGTCTGTCTGTCTACCTACCTTCTATTTCTACACATACATACACATATGGTTTAATATTCTTAATGTTAATATTCTCAATAGGAACAGTGTTAATAGTTTGAAATTATATAAGGATATTATAAAACAGAGTTTAGAGTAACTTATATATCTACACATGTAATACACATATACATATATGTATATACATATATACATATATACATATATGTATATACATATATACATATACATATATACACTGTCTTTCAGAAACGGTAACTGGCACTACTCTGCTGTTCTCTTGTTCCAAGATTGTACAGCAGGCTGGTCAAGGGCATTTAGGGGTCCCAGAAGAGTGATGTTGACATCAGCTGGAAGGGATGCAGCCAGGCGTGCCCTAAGCATGAACTTTAAAGATGTGCTACTTGCCAGGTCTCAGCGGTGACACCAGAAAGCTTTCCACTGGGTAAAACCCAGAGTTTTTAACTACACGGAAGTTCCTTACTAAATGTTTATTGAATGAATGAGGGAAAGAAAAACAGAGAGAAGAAAGTCGGTGGGGACCGGCTAGGTAGAATCTCTGACAGAGTCTGCTTTATCCCCAGGTAATTGGTTCCATTAACCTGTCTCAAATAGCATCTTACTGTCCATGCTGTTGCTTATACAGATTTGCCAGATGAATACATGACGATGAGACAAATGGAAATGCAACCTTTTAATTACTTAATTGCTGGCTAGGAAGTGACGGCTGACTGCCAAAAAGCTAAGGCTTGTCTGAAATAGGATGGCATTTGGCTAAAGGGAAGTCTATTTTTCCACTTGTCCTTTGAGGCAGTTGTTTATAGTTTGAACAAGTTACTTCTAATAAACTTATCTTACTTTAATTATAAATCGTTCCCACATAAGTAGCCTTGCTATAAACTGAGAGAATGTTAAAAAGTTGGGAAAACTATTTAAAAGCCCAAGTAGTAAGATCACTTTCAACCTAAAGGCAACAATTGCAAATTTAATGGAAACTGGGTTTAAAAGCGTCTATAGAAATCTTCAGATGCTCAAAGCTGACATGAAACCTTATTTTTAAAAATAAACAATTAACTACTGATAAAGTTGACTATAAGTACACAATATCCTCTTGGTAAAATGATGTCAGATAGATTCTGTAAGGGCACCAATGGCATCCGGTGGAGCAACCAGTGAACCAGGACTTCCATATCCAGGAAGCCTGTGGCTGCCAACACAGTGTTTTAGGATGAAGGCCAAGCCCAGCTTGCCTTGTCCTTTCTGCTTCTGATTTGTGATGCGCCTGACCTTGAGCTGAGTTGGCCGAGTGTGTCTGCCTGATGGTGGCAGCTTGACTCTGGCTGGTGGGTCTGGTCTCCCTTCCCATTGCTGCATTTCTCTGTTGGGTCATCTCCACTCATCTGGCTCCAGCTTATGAACCTGGAGCTGGACCCTGTTTGCTTCCCTTGCTTGAAACTTTAGTTGATGGTCATTATCTTGAATGTGACCTTGACTCTGCAACCCACTAAAGGAGAACAGCCCGCTGTGCTGGCTGTGTTTCCCCATGACGGATCCGGGTCCATATTTTCACAGTGAAAATTAAAAGAGCAAGCACTTTGTAATAAATGCTGAAACTGGTCCTCAGAAGACTGGGCTTCCTGCTGCGTCAGTGTGGTAGGGGAGAAGCCGCTTCCAGGGAGTGGCTATCCCACTTTTTAAGAAGCATTGCCCTGCAGGCACCATGAGAGTGACAAGGTTACTCTTTGAGGACCACACTGGCACATGAGAAACCTTCCTCTCCTTAGGAGAAACTTCAGCCCTGAGACCATGAAGTATTGTTTCTAAGACCTATGTGCACAGTGGTTCATGGTTTAAGTGACTGGCCGGCATTGGTGATGGGTTCCAGAGCACACACAGCCAGGGACCTGTACAGGGCTGAGCCAACCTCCACTCTCCATGTAGGGTGTGGCCACAGGGCCGAGGTTCTCCAAGTGTGGCCTGGAGACCCCTGGGGTCCCTGACACTCTAAAGGGGGGTGGGGATCTTTGAGGTAAATCCTGTTTTCAAAACACTATTTAGATATTTTTCATTTTTCTCACGAAGTTTTATAGAGGCCACATGATGATATTACAACAGACTGAATGCAGAACAAGATACAAGAGTCTTCCATTAATCAGATATTAGAGAGACTTGTAGAAATGTAAAATAATGTCACTCATTATTTTTATTAGTTTTGAACAATAAAGTTATTTTTTATAAGACAGACCATTTTTGTTAACATGTAATAATAATTTAAAATGAATTAATAAATAGATATTTAAAATATTCTCAGTTTTAATTTCTAAGGTGGTAATTATTCCATTTATGGCCAACACGAACTAAGGCCTTTGGGGCTCCTCAGTAACTCTAGAGACTGTGGAGGGTGCCTGATCCCAAAAAGCTTGCAGACTGCTGTCCTAGTGGGAACTATGTGGGCTTTGGAGTGAAACTGACCCAGGCTTGAATCCTGACTCGTCCGCGCTTCAATTCACTCACCTGGTTTCCTTGCACTTCAGTTTACTCACCTATGAAAGGATAATCATACTAAGCTCCAGGGAGCCGCAGGCGAGCTGAGATGCAGCATGGAGAGCTGCGGTAGCTAGCAGGCACTCCATCGCCGGGCCCACAACCACCCATAGGCCCTTAGCCACCAGCTGGGGAGGAGACGGACCTCATCTGTCCCTTCGTCCTCAGCTTTCGATGAACTTCAAGCGCCTAATTCACTCCCGCGGGCTCCATCTCCTTTCCTCTTTATCTGTGCCCTCCTGAAGATTCATGATAATTAAAATGCCTCCTGCTCACTCTGTGCTTCGGGACACCAGATGGTAGGGGACGGGCCACTTCACTCGCAAAGGGAGGCACACGAGGATGGCCACAAGCACCGCCAGCTCAGCTGCTGTGTCCTCTCCGGTTACAGGTGGCACAAGGGGAGCACGCAGCTTCTGACCACTATGTCCAATAAGTGGGGAATCCACACAGATCATGTTTCCTGTGTGTCTCCCGCTGGCGGCTGCCCCTAGGCTGCTCCTTGCAGGTTCATGTTTCCGTGGGGCAGGCACAGAACTGACCTAATCAAGTGCCGTATGTGTATGGAAAGGCATGGGCAGCCATGAGCCTGCCGGCTGGGTGCTAGGTGTGTGAGCCCGAGTCTATGCATCACCTGCCTGTGCTTTCTCCCACTGTGTGTCTTTAAGGCTATGATCTTAAAGTCTTTCTCTGGGTGACTCCATGTGGTACTCAGGCCTTCACTCATCATCTGGGAGACAGAGACTTGCAACACTCTCACAAAGCCAGCACATCATATACGCGGGCAAACGTGGAACACGAGGTTGAGTAGGAAAAGCAAAGCACGATTAGCTCAGATTTTGAAAGCAATATGTAAGTATGACCAAATCTACGTCATTCAGGAAACCATTGCTCACCTAAGTGGTAGAACTCGAGATCTTTCCATTCACTGTTGGGATGGAAACCTCTTGGGATGGACTAGCCTATGGATTGGGCAGCACAGGGAGCATCTGAGTTGGCTGTGGATTCTCACGCTGTTTTACTGTCTGTCTGCTTCAACCTTGTTCTGACCCTCTCAGTCCCACCCAGCGAGGTTTCTTTCTCTTGAAAATGGCCCCACAGGGACTATGTGTGCCTCATGGTCATTGTTTCACTAAAACAACATTTCTCCAAGTGTACTTTAGTGATCACATGCTTTCTTACTTCACACAGGCTCCATCAGAGGATCAGGGTGGGAAGACAGAAGGAGGAGCTGTATTCATAGGGCCCAAGGTGGTTCTTACAAAGCCCAAATTGAAGAACCATTGCATAATAACCATTACATATTTCAATCTAGTGACCTTGATTTAATCTAAGGTCAAGGTCTTATTTGAGTATTTTCACTGGATATTTCAGAAGACTGTATGGCTGCTATGCAGGAGTAGGAAGGAAGGAATGGTTTTGGGGGTACAGTGAGTTGCAACTCCGTTATGGACAGGACACTGGAAACTGAAATTGGGGGAGGTGTGGGGAATGTAGGTCTGAGATTCTTTTGGTATTTCCTAGAGAGAGAATATTTAGCAGATCCCTTTTAGGGAAGAGGAAGTAAGGTGGAAGTGGGTGAATCTAAGGAGTGGAAGGAAAATGTGAGGCAGCTTGTTACATGCTAGAGAATGTTAGATCTAGTAGAGTTCTTTGCAACTCCAGTTGGCTTCCTTAGAATTCGAAACCTGTCATTTGAAAAGCTTACTTACATGTTGGCTGCGTTCTCTGAAATGATGTTTTCTTCATTGTGTATGGGTATTTGGGACTTCCCATCTGTCTGAGCTGTGCCACAAAGGCACCGATGAAGTGTATCTGCCCTAGAATGTGAGTTTTTAGGGGAATAACAGATATTTAGCAGGTTGGGGACAGTGGAGAAAACCCAATGGGGTAGCAGCAAACTGGAGACACTGCAGCTCCTCGATGCCCCTCCCTTGGCACGCTGGGCTGCCCTGTCTGGGTAGCTTGTCCTCTATAGCCTCCCTGTGTGTGTGTCTCTCTCTGGGGGTTCTCTCTCTTTCTCTTCCTCCCTTCTTCCCTCCCTCCCTCCTGTTCTTGTATTCATTTGGCCCAGGAAAAAGGCACAATCACCTGTCTGACCCCTGCCTGTTAACTAGCCTGCTCTGCCCTCCCCAGGGGCTTGACTGGTAAAGGCACCTACGTCAGGAAACTGTGTGAACAGTGTCCCTTTGAAGGACAACCGGGATCACACATCCGGCTTCCTGTCTGTATTCTCATTTAAAATCTCAAGGCCTCTAATACATTTCTACACATTTTGCGGGCAGGGATGAGAACAGGGATATGTATTTTAAATGACAGAAATAGCAAGAGCAAGAGAGGTTTAATGAAATCAGGTAAAATTCAAGATTACACAGACTCTTCTGCTGACACAGTGAACATGTAACTTCTGAGCTGTCACTGGGAAGAAGTTAACGCACAAACCTATTGTTTAGCTATTGGCTTGTTCCAGAAACAGTGGCTATAAATGCCACTTGTACTTGAGGCTGAATTGTACCTTTTTTCTTTTGGTCCTTTCTGCCACCTCCAAGGTCAGTCATCCCCCTTTTGTACGTATGGACAGTAGTAGCTATAGAAAGTGCTCGTTTGTAGAGTGTGACATGGCTGTACCATATGGTCTTGCCAAGACACATGTTGTGGGAAATGCAAATCCCTCTTATAAAGTTAGGGGCAGAAGACAGGTTCCAACCCCATTCTGGATAAGAGGTGGAGCAATGCAATGCAATTGCTTACTCATTCTAGAAAACCTTTATGGTGGTAGAAGGAAAACAGGAAATACAGTGCTTTTGTGCACTAAAATATTGCCATGATACATAATAAAATTTTGAATTTGAAATACTATAAAATTAGCAGGCAATTAAACTTTTGTAGAAATCTTGCCATTTTTATAAAACCCCCCAATACACTGAAGCATTATTTTTTTCAGATCATATGTGAAGGCAACAAGAACCTTAAAAACTCTTTTGTGGCCTTAACCAGTTTGGCTCAGTGGATAGAGCGCCGGCCTGCGGACTCAGGGGTCCCAGGTTCGATTCCGGTCAAAAGCATGTACCTTGGTTGCAGGCACATCCCCAGTAGGGAGTGTGCAAGAGGCAGCTGATGGATGTTTCTCTCTCATTGATGTTTCTGACTCTCTATCCCTCTTCCTTCCTCTCTGTAAAAAATCAATAAAATATATTTTAAAAACCCCAAAAAAACAAAAAACTCTTTTGTGAAAGGGTCACTCTGGATGTCTAGGCAATAAACTTACCAGATTTTTTATTTGACTTCAAAATTTTAAAAGTCTTCAGATTTCCATCCAGCTCTATTTCCTCACAACCCTGTCTTTTCATTCATTTCTAGTTCCTTCTTGTCTCCAGCTGATGGTTATGAGTCTGATGCTGGCTATGTTTTCCAGATCTTTATTTTAAAGATGAAGGTACAGAGAGGTAAAGTAATTTATTTAAGGCCACAGTGTCAATTAATGCCCAAGCAAAGATGAATATCTCATCCATCTCCCATCACTTCCAGTGAGTGTCCTTTCATTGCAGGATGCTGCCTTGCCTCAATTTTGTAATCCAAGCAACACATAACAAAACAAAACAAAAAAAAAAAGAAAGCCAGCTTGGCTCAGTGGTTGAGTGTCAACCTATGAACCAGGAGGTCACGGTTCGATTCCCAGTCAGGGCACGGGCTCGATTCCCAGTGTGGGGTGTGCAGGAGGCAGCCGATCCATGATTCTCTCCATCATTGATGTTTCTATCTCTGTCCTTCTCTCTCCCTTCCTCTCTGAAATGAATAAAAAAATATTTTAAAAGTTCAATTATGATATATTTTTACATAGTATGCTATTTTGTCTGATATGGATATTTGTAAGGAAATAAAACGATATCTCCAGAATGACAGCACAGACAAAATCCAAGCAATATCTATATAAGGACCTTGAACCACTGAGAAACTTTCATTTGCACCCTAATTTAGCTGGGGGAGCCTGTGGAGGTCATCGTCACCTCCCTTTCTGCAGCCGCCCTGCTATGGAGTGACCAGCTGCACTGTGAGCAGGTGTGGATGGGGTCCCACAACTCCTGGGAACGCTTTTGGCTATAGGCAGCTCATTTTGGAGAGAAAGAGGGTTTCAAGGAGGGTGAGAAAGTTTGATTTCTCCCATCCTTTCAAAGTACACATACACCTGCTGGGATATCCAGAACCTTTATATTTAAAAAATAGTTTTCTACCTGTAAAAAGACTTCAGGGGTTGTAACTAAAACTGGGAGATAGTTTAGTTTGGCCCGATTTCAAATGATGTTTTAGGGTGTACATGGGCCTCCTAAAGAGGAGGTCACCCCTAAGTAGTTAGATCAGAACCCCTCAGGAAAGTTCACACTCTCAGAGGGGTTTGAGATCTTTGGGAGGTGCCTGGGATGAGTTGCAGCAGGGCATGCACATCAGCTAACTGTGTCAGACTATCAAGGGGCGGGCCCAGACAGCAGGGTTTTCAAGATGTGCAATGAGACCTGGGGCTTTGCTGGACATCAGCTGACTATGATAAGGGGACTTGAAATACACACCCTGCTTAAGAGTGCATGTGCACATGCACGCGTTTGAGTGTGCATATGTGCATGCGTGTAAGTGTGTGTGTGTGCACATGTGTGTGGTGGGATGGAACAAAAGGAAGGAGTTCAGAGGAGATAAAAAGAAAGTTGTGCTTCATTAACAGCCCAGCTCCGAATTTTCCATGACACCGACTTCATCCCTTGCGATAGACCTTCCTCTGATCCTTTATCCCAACGAAACTGTTGCAGGGTATCGGCCTACCCAAATGATACAGCAGTGAGCAGAAGATATAGATTTGCTGTTGGGATTTTCCGCAACCAAACAACACATGCATTTTCAAAGAAGGCCGTGTCTCCCACAAGAATTGAGTGTACTGAGTAATATAAAAACTGCCAGCAGTATTTCCAGTGGGAAAATAATCTGTGAAAGGCAGTTTTCTCTGCTGCCCTTAAATCGTATCTCTGGGATGATTGCACTGCACCTAGATGTGAGGTCGCAGGATGGACCCAACTACTTACAACCCCTCCTCACTGGGTCTTTGTCCTCAGCTCTTGCTTCTCCAATGCATTCATCCTGCTCATTGTGCTGAGTGACCACTTTTGAGCAGTGAGGTCCAGGCCACTCTCCCCTCAATAACCTTCCCTGGTACCAATCACCAACCACATGAGTTCTGTTTTCTGGACTGTGTCTGTCCTGTGGGCTGGGTCTGTCCTGCCTTCCTGGCCTCTTGTTTGTTAACACTCTGGCATGAATTTGGAGCTCTCATGGCATCACAGGTCAAGGAGGTGTTGTGGCTACTGCTGTCTGCCCAGCCCACCAAAGCTTCCTCCGTATTAGCAATAAAATAGTTTTGCTTCACATTCATGTGTTCACTGGAGTAGCACTTTTAATTTCCTCTAAGAATATGTTCTCTGCATTCACAACTGGCCAAGAGGACTAATTTTCAGCCTATCTCAGCTTTTGACTTGCCTTCCTCATTAAGCTTAATCATTTCTAGCTTTTGATGTAAAGTGAGAGATATGTGATTCTTCCTTTAATATATATATTAATTTCAGAGAGGAAAGGAGAGGGATAGAAAGATATAAAAATCAATGATGAAAGAGAATTATCACTCAGCTGCCTCCTGTAAGCCCCCCACTGGGGAGAGCACCTTCAATGCAACCCGGGCATGTACCCTGACTGGGAATCGAATTGCAACCTCCTGGTTCATAGGTTGATGCTCAACCACTGAGCCACTATGGCTGAGCATGACTCTTCCTTTTAATTGAATATTTAGAGGTCATAGTAGAATTGGCCCAATGTCTATATTGTTGTGGCTCAAGAAATAGGGAAGCCCAAGGAGAGGGGAGAATTCATGGAAATACAATATTTATCCATTAAATTCACTGTCATATATGGGCATGGTGTATGGTGCCCCCAAAATATTACAACAGTAACATCAAAGATAACTGACCACAGTTCACCATAATAAATATGAGTAAAATGTTTAAAATATTGCGAGAAACATCAGAATGTGACACATGGACATGAAGTAAGCAAATGCGGTTGGAAAATGGCACTGACAGATTTTCGCTACGCAAGGTGACCGTATACCTGCAACTTGTGGAAAAAACACAGTATCTGCGAAGCGCAGCAAAAGGAGGTGTGCCTGGATTTTGTTCTAGAAGACTCAGTAGACTGAGATAGTCTGCTATCTTTTTAAATCCTCACTGGGACGGTGATGACGAGGGAATTACTCAGGTAGATTCACAGGTATAATCTCAAGATTTGAGAAAAATCTAGTTCTCATTTATTTACCTGGAAAAAGGAGGTAGCTCTAGTTTATGGTTTAAGATGGAATTTCTTTGAAAAGAAAATACCAATCTCTTTAAAAGGAATGCTTTGAATATCTATTTGAAACCAGTGGCCAGCTTGCTGATGTCCAACCATGACTTCCTTGCCAGGGACAGTGTCATCTACAATGGGGTTGATGACCAGAGGGCAGAGTAAGCCAATGGCTCCAAGGCTTCCATGTATCAGAAAACAAAGCATTTTCTGAATTTGTTATCAAGAAAAGTTTCAAACAAAACAAAAGTGGAAAGATTAATATAAGCCTGTGTATATTCATCACATAATTTCATCTGCTAGTCTGCCTTCCTTTCTTTTCATTTTTTCCTTAAGAAGTATATTCCACGCATTTGTCACTCCAGCCTTACTTCAGAAGAAAAACAAGACCAGTTATGCTTTAGAAATCCCGGGTTTTAGAATTTCCTGCTTGATTCATTGTGGTGTTATGTAACTTGATTACATTTTTGTTCATTTTGGGAGAAGTGGAGCTATGTCCTTCATAACGCTTCATTTTAGGAGACATACGATGTCTTGTCCTACTCTGTGATGCTACATTATGAAGTTTTCTATTAATATTTTACCACATGATTTTATCCATTAATGGGATTATTTTTAATTGGCAACTTTGGATTAAAATGTTGGAATCTAAATTATTCCCAAAGTGTTTAATAACCTTTCTCCCCCTTTGGGCTTTAAAAATATGTGAATAACAATTCAAACATAGTTTTAAAATAGATTAATGCATTTCAGTCAATTGCAGTCATTATTTTAATTAAAATTGTTCCATCTTTGGCAATGAAAGTTCATTCATATTGGCTTAGGTGTCCTTTTAATATGACCTATAACTCTTTGGTAGCATTTTTGCTTCCTGGGATATAAGATATTCCAAGTTCATATTGTGTATTTCCTCCTCTGGACTGGGCATCAGCCTTTCCTCCAAAGAATTCCCTTTCAGTAGCCAATGATATTTAGACTTGACAGTCAGGGCTCTTTGTGTAGCAACTGCAATTTTTCATTTCTTCTATTCCTTTTTAGTGGACATATGTGTGAAATATATATTTTTCAAAAAAAATTGTGAGCTCATGCTGTTGTGTTAAATATAAACTAGAATTAACAGCTTTACTTATCTTTTTTCATTTTATACTTATAAACTTTTTCTTTCACATCAATAATCATGGTTCCTAACACCATTAATGTAATTACTTTTTTCATCATTGTACACCATATATAGGATAGTTTCAAATGACTACACGTTAGTATGACTGCTTAAGGTTCAGATTTCTTTGCAGCTCTATTTTTCTTTAGAATATGATCACTAAATTAGCTTAGCCCAAATACTATTTTAAGGACATTTAAAGTAAGTCTTTTCTTTGTAGTTATGTTATTAACTTTGCCTACAGGTAGGTCCAGTCCATTCATATACTTATTTTTATTTTTTGGTGTTTTTATGTTACTTCCAAAATCAACTCTATAGGGTGAGGCAAAAGTAGGTTTAAAATTGTTTGTGTGGAAAATAATACAATAATAAATAGATAATAATATAAGAATAAACTCTTTTACATACTCACAACTGTAAACTTACTTTTGCCCCACACTGTATATTAGAAAGTATCCTTTCATTCCTGTCCCCCTATCCTATTCTTTCCTATTTTCATTAATTTTGGTTTTCCCTTCTACTGTTTCCTTTTGCAAAAACGAGAGGTTTTTCCTTACATAAAGGACTATTACTAATACTTTTTAAAAAAATTAGTTTTTAACAGTCTATCCTGAATATCACTGCAAGAAGAACATATGTTTCTTTCTCTTTTCTATTTAAAGCTAAATTATGCTGCATTGTGTTGCTATATCCTAATTTATTCAACCGGTGTCTTATTGATGGACATTTGGGGCTGATTCTAATTTTTGTTATTATGGTTTATGTTGTAATGAACAAACTTGTTAAATATTTCATATTTTGGAGCCATAACTTCTTGAGAGATTCTATGAAGTGGGGTTGCTGGGTCAAGGACAAATGTAAGGGGAAACTTGGTTAGATACTGTTCAGCCTCAGTATGCAGGTTTGTGTCATTGTGTGGCCATCATCAACTGTCTGAGGGCTCCTGTTTGTCCAACAGACAAAACTGTCACACATTTGGATTTTGTCAATGTTATAGGAAAGTAGTCACATCTCGGCGCAGCTGCTCTTACTGAGGGAAATGAACCCCTTCTGTGTGTTTTACATGCCAACATAGAATGTGGTCTAACTTATGGCTATTTTCAGAGTAAAGCACTTGATTAAACTCACCATGTAACCTGCCAATTAGAGAAGTCTAATTTATTTTTAGGTTTAAAAATTTGGTAACAAGGAAAAAAG
>PVJC01033609.1:0-19276 GCA_004026665.1 Murina feae
GAGAACAGTATGGAGTTTCCTCAAAAAATTAAACATGGATCTCCCTTTTGACCCTGTGATCCCACTTCTGGGAATATATCCTAAGAAACCAGAATCGCCAATCAGAAAGGACATATGCATTCCTATGTTCATAGCAGCACAATTTACCATAGCAAAAATGTGGAAACAGCCTAAGTGCTCATCAACAGATGAATTGATTAGAAAGCTGTGGTACATCTACACAATGGAATACTATGCTGCTGTAAAAAGGAAGGAGTTCTTAGCATTTGTAGGCGTATGGAGGAGCTGGAGAACATAATGCTAAGTGAAATAAGCCAGTCAATGAAAGAAAAATACCACATGTCCTCCCTCATCTATGGATAATAATAACCATTATAAACTGGTGAACAAAAATAGATTCAGAGGCAGAGCAGCATCAAACAGACTGTCAAATTACAGCAACAAGGACAGGGATGTTGGGGTGGGGGGGTAACAGATCAGACATGTGACTTTTGTGCATGCATTTAAGCATAACAAATGGACACAAAACACTGTGGGTAGGGGAGGCGGGGGGAAGGGCAGGAGTAAAAAGAGATATATGTACTAATCTTTGTAAAGCTTTATGTAATAATTTTAAAAACATTTTAAAAAAATAAATAAATATTTAAAATAATAATAATAATAATAAAGGGAGTTAAGAGATCAACTGAAGGACTTGTATGCATGCATATAAGCATAATCAATGGACACTAGACACTGGGGGGTAGGGTAGGAGGGGGAAGGTCAAGGGAAAAAATGGAGACTTATCTAACACTTTTTGTAATACTTTAAGCAATAAAACAAAATTTAAAAAAAATAAAAAAATAAATTTCAAACAATTCCATTATTTATTTCTAAGTGAAAAATTTACCTTCAGCTATGTATTCACGTACTTATATGTACTTACTGGAGGTCTTTGGCAATATGTACCATGATTTATAAAAGTTCCTATCAACTACCTAATCCCTCTTCTAATAATATATTCTAAATAGAGACTTACTTAGCTTTATGAACAAAATATTCTAGGCAGAGTAATTTATAATAGTAAAAATATTGACAACATTCTAACTGTCCTACAATAGGGGAAATTCTAAAATAAATTATGACAATATGATGTAATAATATTCATTCAAAACTATACTTCTGAGTCTTCCCCTCTAAGGTTGTCTTTCCAAGTGCACCATGGTAAAGCACGGTGTTTACATTTTAGGTCTGAAGGCAGACTGGCTACATTCAAATCTTGGTTCTGGAACATTTTGTGTGACCAAGAAACACTTAATGATCTACTAAGCCTCAGTTTTATTGTATGTAAATAATAAGGCTAGCACAGAATACATGAAAATAACTAAATAATGAAAAGTACTAAAAGGGCTTGATAAATATTTCAAAGGTTACTTGGTACATACTTCAGTAATGCTGGTTGCATATAGAAGTCACCTGGAGTTCTTTACTAGTAAAAGTTGTGATGCTTGGCCTGGCTGGCGTGGCTCAGGGGTTGAGCGTTGGCCTATGAACCAGGGGGTCAGAGCATAAGCCTGGGTTGCGGGCTTGACCCCAACAGGGGGTATGCAGGAGGCAGCCGATCAATGACCCTCTCATTGATGTTTCTATCTCTCTGTTCCTCTCCCTTCCTCTCCGAAGTGAATAAAAAATATATATACATATTTTTTAAAGTAGTGATGCTTGGATTTCACATCCTGAAGTTCTAATGTGATTGGTCTGAGATGAAGATTCAATGTCCAGATATTTTGGAGCTCTTCAGGTGGGTTCTGATTCTAGTCATGGGAGAATAGCTCATATTGAATTAACCATCCTGCTAATAACAATTACAAGCTCAGGCCAGAACGTAAACACTAACAGTTTGAAGGTACCAAGAGCCCACCACAAGGGGCAGAAACTTCTTCCCAGAAAGAAGAGAGGCACACCGGTGAGCTCTACATCTAACCAGCTGGCCCCTTGAGGAGACCTCCAGCTGCCTAAAAACAAAGCAAAATGGGTAGTTGTGTAGAAAATGGCTGAAGAGACAGAAGTTGAAGTGTGGAGCTCCCATGGCAACTAGAAATTTAAAAGTCCCAGAAAGCTGTGTGAATAGAGGGGGAACCAGAAAATTGGTATTGAATGCCCCTCAGATCCTTCGTAACTTGTAAACTGAGTATATACCCAGGAGTCCAGCAGAAAGCAGAAACTTGGGGGTCAAAGAGCTGCATCTAAACAGGTACTAAGTGCTCAGTGTTCTGAGTTCAAGTCCAACTTGTTGGACAGGGCTCAGTAAAACCCTGAAAAACTAGATGGACCACATATTAGGAGCATGAACTGCATCCCAAGTCTAAAGGCTAAATCTAAGAACAATGAAAAAGCCAAAAGCCAGCTTTCACGGGATCAAGATGATCCACCAGTAATTTCAGTGCCTTCCAGAACAAAACTCAACACATTTCAGAGGAAGATAATATAATTCAGTCTCTAAAACATACCATTCACAATTCCCAAAGCAAGAATTTTTTAAAGGACACCAGACAATGAAAAAAGACATGCAGAAAATGTGGTCCATAATCAAGATAATGAAGTAGATAACTTACATGTTGGCTTCAGCAAATGATCAATTTATAAATTGCCTTAATGATTAAATATGCTTTTATATTATAAATATACTTAAAGATTTGCAAGAAAGATGGAAAGGGGGGGCAGAGGTAGGGAATCTCTGAGAGAAATGGAAACTTTAAGGAGAAAATAAATGAAAATTATAGAATTAAAAAGTATAGTGCTTCAGATAGCCTTCACTAAAGACTTTACTACGTAGCTGAAGAAAGTATCATGAACTAAAAATAAGTCACTAGAAATTATCCAATTTCTAAGCAAAGATGCAATTAGAACCCAGAAGGACAGGCCACATAAATAAGCAAAGAACATATTTAATGAGATGACTGCCATTTTATTTCCAAAATTGATATAAGACAACCCACAGACCCAGGAAGCTCAGCAAACTCCAAGGATAATAAATACAAAAGAACATATCAGAGTTAAACTCTTAAAAAATAAAAATAAAGAGAAAAATCTTTGAAAAAATACTCCCCCTCAAAAAAAAAAAAGAAAAGAAAAAAAGACCAATGACAAAAAATAATGATAGCTAATATCTCAACAGCAGGAATAGAAGTTACAAGTCAATTAAAATATATCTTCAAAGTGCTAGGGTGGGGGAAATGGCAACCTAGAAATCTATGCAGAGCAAAAATCTCCTTTGAAAATGTAGAGCAAAATAATGACATTACAAGGCAAACAAACACCAAGACAATTAATGGCTAGGAAATCTTCATTATGTGCAGAAGCTCTTCAGGTTGAAAAGAAAGATCCGGATGTAAACCTGAATCTTCAAGAAAGAATGAAAATTGCCCTAACCGATTTGGCTCAATGGATAGAGCGTCAGCCTGTGGACTGAAGGGTCCCAGGTTCGATTCCCGTCAGGGGCATGTGCCTGGGTTGCGGGCGCATCCCCAGTGGGAGGTGTGTGGGGGGCAGCTGGTCGATGTTTCCAACTCTCTATCCTTCTCCCTTCCTCTCTGTAAAAAATCAATAAAATATATTTAAAAAAAAAAAAAGAAAGAATGAAAATTACCACAAATGGTAACTCTATGGGTACATATAAAAGGCTATCTTTCTTAAACTCTTCAAAAGTATATTGTCTATAAAATGCAGAACTAATAAAAATGTGTTTATTGTATGATATATATGTAAGTAGAAGTAAAATGTATGACAATATAGTAAAGGGCTAAGGGTATGAATGAAATTATAATGTTATAAGGTTCTTGCATTGGATATAAAAAAGTTTGATAAATTGAGAATATATAGTACAATCTCTAAAGCAACCACTAAAATACATAAAACAAAGATCTTTAACTTTAAAGTCAATTATGGAGATAAAATAGAATACTAACAACTATTTTCAAGTAAATCAAAAAAAGACAGGAAAGGAAAAACAAACAAGTAGGATTAGGACAAATAGAAAATAAACAGAAGGAAGGTAGACTGAACTTCAACCCTATCTCTCATTATACTAAACTAGAAGCCTGGTGCACAAATTTGTGTATGGTGGGGGGTGTCCCTCAGCCCAGCCTGCACCCTCTTCAATCTGGGATCCCTCTCACAATTGAGGACTGTTGGCTCCCAACCACTTGCCTGCCTGCCTGCCTACCTGATTGCCCCTAACTACTTCTGCCTGCCAGCCTGATCACCCCCTAACCACTCCCCTGCCAACCTGATCGCTCCCCTGCTGGCCTGAATGCCCCAACTCCCCTCCCTTGCCAACCTGATCACCCCCAACTGCCCTCCCCTGCTGGCCCAGTCACCCCTAACTTCCCTCCCTTGCCAGCCTGGTCATCCCTAACTGCCCTCCCCTGCCAGCCTGGTCACCCCTAACTGCCCTCCCCTGCTGGCTCAGTCACCCCTAACTGTCCACTCCTGCAGGTGTGATTGCCCCCAACTGCCCTCTTCTACAAGCCTGATCTCCCCCAATTTCCCTCCCCTACAGGCCTGATTGCCCCCAACTGTCCTCCTTTTCAGACCTGGTCCCTCCCAACTGCCCTCCTCTGTAGGCCTGATCACCTACAACTGCCTTCTCCTGCAGGCATCTTGTGTACACATGGGGGCAGCTATCTTGTGTGTTGGAGTGATGGTCAATTTGCATATTACCTCTTTATTATATAGGATGGGAATGATCTGAACATCTGTGTGCAGCCATCTCGCCATGCTGGCATGAACAGTGAGAAAACGGGACAAATCATACAACAAGCTCTGCCTGCAAGATAACTATGAGTTCTTTTGGAAAGAGTCTTTATTTTAGTTCATCTGGTAACTTCGCCGAAAGCCTATAATTTAAACTATCTCTTTAGATAAGCCAGTCTCTGCTTGGATGACTCAGGTAAGTGGATTGTTGGTTGGGTTTGTGTCCAGGTAATGTCATGTGTTAACAAACCTGTAGGGAGAGGATTCAGCCTTGTGCTGCCCTGAGTATGGCTGCCTTGACCCATCCTAGTGTATTCTATGGCAAGCCTCCTAATGTCTGAGGTTGATAAAATTATGGCCCATTGTTTTACACTCACCTCGTGGTCTCCCAACCAAATAGGGCCTCCTCTCAAGCACTTCTGGTGTCACCCTCCTCTGAGTCTCTGTCTGAGAAGCAAGAAGAGCCTTGTCATATCTATCTGGATGAATAAATGAAGGGTTGAGTGAGTGAGCAAACTGAAGAATATGCTCAAATATATTCTAAGCTGCAAAAAGAACATAAAAATCACACACACACACACGCACGCACACACACAAACATACACACAAGACCAGAAAGAAACA
This sequence comes from Murina feae, assembly GCA_004026665.1. Taxonomy (NCBI): domain Eukaryota; kingdom Metazoa; phylum Chordata; class Mammalia; order Chiroptera; family Vespertilionidae; genus Murina; species Murina feae. The sequence continues at coordinate 5,359 of PVJC01033609.1, forward strand.
TAGCATATAAACACTGGTTATTCAGGGTAGTGAGACTTGATAATAATTTTTTCATTTACACTTTCTTTTGTGCTTTCCATATTTCCCTGTATTAAAAAACTATCTTCTCCTTCTTCATAATCCTGATGTCATGCATTTGGAGAGTGAATGGTCATATCAAGCTCAGTTCCCTACCAAACTTTCATTTGGTTGAGTGCCAATTATTTGTAAGTAAACCCAGGACCGTGTAAAATCCAGTACCCCTTGGGAACACTTTGCCTGCAGTGAAGGGCATATGATACCATCTGTGGGAGTCATTTGCTTTGCAGCATTGCCCATCAAATCACACTGTTCATACTTATAGTCACAGTGATGCCCCGTCCCTAAGAAAGCTGTGATCCTAGTAACCTCATGACAGACAGTGCTTTCCATTCTGTGGTTGAATTTTCATCTTTCCAACTAGTATCCCCTATGATGTTGAAAGTGTTGCCTTCTAAATTTATCTTTGCATAAATAGGAACTAAAGTGCAGGGTCCTAATAAAACAAGGGCAATTCCCAAAACAAGAACATGAATTCCACAAATGTTTGTCCTTAACAGTGATTTTTAAAAAATTCTACAGCAAAGACTCACATCAATAAGAAATAACCTTTGAAGTGGCTAATTAGAACAAATTCTTGCACTATCTCAGTTTTTCCCTTCTTCGCTGTTTTTGTTTTTGTTGTTGTTGTTGTTGTTGTTATTGTTTAGGTTATGAAGTTATCTGTTCCTAGAGAAGAATTCACTTACAAAAGACAGGCCTCAACTGATAGAAAGAAGCCAGCTTATAGTTAGTTAAATACATTTGTAAATGGAAGGCAACTTGGAGATACTGGACTCTGTTTTAGAGGTCCCCCAACTATTTACTGTTAACCCTTCCCCAGGCTGCATAATGAAAACACATTTACACTTTCCTAAAAGTGAAGGAAAATCCAGGAAATGACAGAGGGGAAAGAAGAGGCTATGAAGCTGGGCAGGTCTGGGTTCTGATCTCCTTTACAAAATTGATAATGAAAGTACTTTCTTCCAGGGTTTTCTGGATCAAAGATACATAAAGTGCCCATCAGTGTCAGGAACATAGTAGATGCTCAATCAAATGGTATATGTTATTATTTGGGGCAGCCAGCTCTACCACATACCAGCTCTGGGTGCAAGATGTTAGTTCTATTGTAAAGTAGAAATAATAATGGCAAAGACGAATTATATCATAGGTAATAAAACTAAAGCACTAGACCTCGCAAGGTGTTATTCTGACCTTTGCAGTCTATAATCTATGATTTAATAAAGGGTGTCATTAAAGGTACTGTGGTATAGAACCAGATGAGGTTTACAACAAATAAGAGCTCAGTTGCCACAGCAATTATTTTTTTTTTGCTACAGCAGATATTATTTTTGAAGTAAGAATATTAATGTTGGTGTACATTATCTTCCATAACCCAGTAGGTTTTCAATTGTAGATAAAGACTTATGAGATAAAGCTATAGATTAGGATCAAAGTTAGCCTTACTGTGGAACTAATGCTTTCTGTTAAGCTTGGAAAACTAGTGCTTATAGAAATACAGTGTAAAGATTCCTGATTTGCATGTTTTGAAAATCCCAAATTCTCTTGTAGAAAATGGTAGGCACCATCAGAATATTGTGTTTTTCAACTTGACAAACATCCTCTTATTACAGATGAGCAACCTTTTTCCATAATTAATTAAAAATAAGGTAAAGTAGAATAAAGAGGGAGGAGTTCCAGTCAAGATGGAGGTATAGGTAAAGATGGTACTTGGAACCTCCCACCACCACATCAAATTTATAGCTAACCTGCAGAACAACCATCATTAGAACCACCTGAAATCTAACTGAATACAAGTCCTATAAGAATATAAAGAAGCCATATCAAGACTGTTAGGAAGAGCTGAGATGTGGAATGGGCTGGTCCCATATCCTCATGTGGTGGTTTAAAATCAGAAGGGATGCAGAGGTCCCACATGAGAAGCAAGGATACCTATCCCATACAAGGCCTCCCAGCACAGGAGTTCCAATGCCAAGAAGAAAAGACCCCATAACTTCCACCTGTGAAAACCAGCTCAGCTTGTAGTTAAGTGAGACAGAGTTCCTCTTTACGGACTCATGCACAGACTTACTTGGACTTACTTGCTCTGAGCTCCAGTGCTGGGACATAAGACAAAGTTATGAAAGACTGAGTTATCTACCATTGGGCAAGAGCTGGAGGGGCAACTTCCTCCCAGACAGAAGTGCTAGTAGAGGCCATTGTTCCCCTTCTGGGCACTCCACACACACAGCCCACAGGCAGGTGCTGCATTAGTCTCCATCAATCTGGCCAACACTATTCACACTGCCATAGTAATTTCCTGAGACCCCATCCCACCCAATTTGCAGACCCAACCCAAACCATTTTCAGTGGCTTTTTCATACAAAGAGGCTATCTTGGCTCATGCTTCAAATTTCCCCCAAATCTTTCAAACAAGTAGCATCTGGCCACAGCATGCCCATAACCTCTAAGTGGCCCCTGACCCAGCAACAATAACAGTTAGCCTTGGTTCACAGGTTGGCTTCTTGTGGGCACCTCCATGCCCAGCACAAGTGGCAACCACCTTGCAGATTACTTTGTAGCTCATGCAGGTGGCCCTAGGCAGGGTAAAGGTAGCAGCTGACTTTGGCCAATGCACCTGGTTTCAGTTCATGAGAGTTTTAGATCATGTCAAAGCACCACTCAAACTCCTATACAAGGGACAGATTCAGCAGACACCAGAGCCCTGCTGAAGTAAGTCCTGCTTCATGGGGTCAGCCCTGCACTGTGGATCCTCCACTGTGGTCACAGCCAGTCGTCACAGTCAATTGGTCTGGGGGTAAATTCCTCCCACCAAGTTACCAACAATAATCAAGGCTCTATTCAACAGGAGGGTGTACACAACCCACATGAGGAAGCACACTTGGAGTGCTTAACTAGAGAGAATGGGGAAGCTGTGCTACTGTACTCTACAGAACACCTACTAAATAAGGATACTCTACCAAGCCCAGGTGAGATAGCCGCTCTACCATATACATATAAACAAACACAGGGAGGCAGCTAAAATGAGGAGACAAACAGGTCATAAATGGAAAATAGAACAAAACTCCAGAAAAATAACTAAACAAAATGGAGACAAGCAATCTACTAAATGCAGAGTTCAAAACACTAGATATAATGATACTCAGGGAACTTAATGGAAGAATAAATGGATTTAGTGAGAACTTAAAAAAGAGATAAGAAACACAAAAATGCATATAGAAAGAATAAAAAAGAACTGGTCAGAAATAAAGGATATAATAACTAAAATGCAGAATACATTACAAGGAATCAACAGTAGAGCAGATGAAGCAGATGATTAAATCAGAGATTTGGAAAATATATAAGCAGAAAACACCCAAGCAAAAAGAAGAAAGACTCCAAAATATTTAGGATAATATAAAGAGTCTTTGGGACAAATTCAAGCATACCAACATTTGCATTATGGAGGTGCCAGAAAAAGAAGAGAGGAGGAGAACCAAGATGGCGGCATAAGGTATATACCTGAATGCGCTGCCTCCCACAACCACATTAACACTACAACTATAAAGCTAAATAGCCATCTTCCAGAACCAGGGGAGTAGAAGTTCTACAACTAGAAGTAAAGAGAAAGAGTGCATTGAGACTGGATAGAAGGTGTGGAGGCGCCAAGAACGGAGGTACAGAGGCGCATGAAACTGTGGTGGCGACAGTGACATCTGGGTACACAGGTTGTTTCAATTGGTAGGGGCACACAAGCTTCAGGGCTGCACTGAACTCATTTCAGGCTGTCTGCTGTCTGGCATCGGGTCAGAAAGTGAGAGTAGCTTTTTATTATTATTTTTATTGCTTATAATATTACAAAGAGTAGTACATATGTCTCTTTTTTTTCCCCCCTGACCTTCCCCCGGCCTCCCCTACCCCCCAGTGTTTTGTGTCATTGGTTATGCTTATATGCATGCATAAAAGTCCTTTGGTAGATCTCTCACCCCCTGCCCCCCAACCTCCCTGGCCTTCCTGCTGTAGTTTGACAGTCTGTTTGATGCTGCTCTGCTTCTGTATCTATTTTTGTTTATCAGTTTATAATGGTCTTTATTATCTATAAATGAGTGATGTCATGTGGTATTTTTCTTTCATTGATTGGCTTACTTCACTTAGCATAATGCTCTCCAGTTCCATCCATGCTGTTGCAAATGGTAAGAATTCCTTCTTTTTTTACAGCAGCATAGTATTCCATTATATAGATGTACACAGTTTTCTAATCCATTCATCTATTGATGGGCACTTAGGCTGTTTCCAAATCTTAGCTATGGTGAATTGTGCTGCTATGAACATAGGAATGCATATATCCTTTCTGATTGGTGTTTCTCGTTTCTTGGGATATATCTCTAGAAGTGGGATCACTGGATCAAATGGCAGTTCCATTTTTAAATTTTTGGGGAAATGCCATACTGTCTTCCATAGTGGTTGCACCAGTTTGCATTCCCACCATCAGTGCATGAGGGTTCCATTTTCTCCGCACCCTCACCAGCACTTGTTGTTTGTTGATTTGTTGATGATAGCCATTCTTACAGGTGTGAGATGGTACTGCACTGTTGTTTTGATTTGCATTTCTCAGATGATTAGTGACTTTGAGCATGTTTTCATATGTCTCCTGGCTTTCTGAATGTCCTCTTTTGAGAAGTGTCTATTTAGGTCCTTTGCCCATTTTTTGATTGGATTGTTTATCTTCCTTTTGTTAAGTTGTATGAGTTCCCTGTAAATGTTGGAGATAAAACCCTTATCGGTGATAACGTTGGAAAATATGTTCTCCCATGCAGTGGGCTTTCTTGTTGTTTTGTTGATGATTTCTTTTGCTGTGCAGAAGCTTTTTATTTTGATATAGTCCCATTTGTTTATTTTCTCTTTAGTTTCCATTGCCTTAGGAGCTGTATCGGTAAAGAATCCGCTTTGGCATATGTCTGAGATTTTTTTGCCTTTTAATCCCTCTAGTATTTTTATGGGTTTCCATCTTACATTTAAGTCCTTTAACCATTTTTAGTTTACTTTTGTGTATGGTGTAAGTTGGTGGTCTAGTTTCATTTTTTTGCATGTATCTGTCCAGTTTTCCCAACACCATTTATTGAAGAGACTGTCATGACTCCATTGTATGTTCTTGCCTCTTTTGTCAAATATTAATTGAGCATATTGGTTCGGGTCAATTTCTGGGTTCTCTATTCTATTCCATTGGTCTATATGTCTATTCTTGTGCCAGTACCAGGCAGTTTTGAGAACAGTGGCTTTGTAATGCAGCTTGATATCTGGTATTGAGATCCCACCTACTTTGTTCTTCTTTCTCAGGATCGCTGCAGCTATTCAGGGTCTTTTTTTATTCCAGATGAATTTTTGGAGAGTTCGTTCTAGGTGTATGAAATATGCCATTGGTATTTTAATGGGGAGTGCGTTGAATTTATAAATTGCTTTGGGTAGTATTGACATTTTAATGATATTGATTCTACCAATCCATGAACATGGTATGTTCTTCTATCTGTTTATGTCTTCCTTTATCTCTTTTTTTCAGCATCCTGTAGTTTTCTGAGGAGAGGTCTTTTACCTCTTTAGTTAAGTTTATTCCTAGGTATCTTAATTTTTTTTGGTATGATGGTAAATGGGATTGCTTTTTTAGCCTCTCTTTCTGTAAGTTCACTATTGGTGTATAGAAATGAGATAGATTTCTTGGCATTAATTTTGTATCCTGCTACATTGCCAAATTCATTTAAGTTTAATAATTTTTGATGGAGTCTTTAGGGTTTTCTATGTACAGTATCATGTCATCTGCAAATAAGGACATTTTTACTTCTTCTTTTCCAATTTGATGCCTTTTTCTTCTTGTCTAATTGCAATGGCTAATACTTCTAGTACTATATTGAACAGGAGTGGCGAGAGTGGGCATCCCTGTCTTGTTCCTGTTCTAAGGTGAAATGGTTTTAGTTTTTTCCCATTGAGTATGATGCTGGCTGTGAGTTTGTCATATATGGCTTTTATTATGTTGAGGTATGAACCTTCTATTCCCACCTTGCTGAGAGTTTTTACCAAAATGGGTGTTGGATTTTGTCAAATGCTTTTTCTGCATCAATTGAAATGACTATGTGGTTTTTATCTCTCAATTTGTTTATGTGATGTATCACGTTTATTGATTTGCGGATATTGTACCATCCTTGCATCCCTGGGATAAATCCTACTTGGTTATGGTGTATGATCTATCGGATTTGCTAGGATTTTGTTGAAGATTTTGGCATCTAAGTTCATGAGGGATATTGGCCTGTAATTTTCTTTCATTGTGTTGTCTTTGTCTGGTTTTCGTATTAGGGTAATGCTGGCTTCATAGAATGAGTTTGGAAGTGTTCCTCCCTCTTCAATTTTTTTGGAATAGTCTGAGGAGGATAGGTTTTAGCTCTTCCTTGAATGTTTGGTAAAACTCCCCTGAGAAGCCGTCTGGCCCTGGGCTTTTGTTTGCTGGAAGCTTTTTGATGACTACTTCAATTTCTTCCATAGTTATTGGCCTATTGAGATTTTTAGGTTCTTCCTGATTGATTTTTGGAAGGTTGTATTTTTCTAGGAATATGTCCATTTCTTCCAGGTTGTTCAGTTTATTGGAATAGAGTTGTTCATAGTAATTTTTAACAATCCTTTATGTTTCTGTGGGGTCTGTTCTTATTTCTCCTCTTTCATTTCTGATTTTATTTGGGTCCATTCTCTTTGCTTCTTGGTGAACTTGGCTAGAGGTTCATCAATCTTATTTATCCTTTCAAAGAACCAGCTCTTGGTTTTGTTGATCTTTTGTAATGTGTTTTTGGTCTCTATGTCATTTATCTCTGCTCTGATCTTTATTATTTCCTTCTTCTTCTTATACTGGACTTTTCCTGTTGCTCTCTTTCTAAATCTTTGAATTGTAGGGTTAGGTAATTTATTATCATTGTTTCTTGTGTTTTTGTTTTTTTGTTTTTGTTTTGTTTTGTTTTTACAGTAGGCTTGTAGAGCTATGAATTTCCCTCTAAAGACTGCTTTTGCTATGTCCCATAGGTTTTGGATTGTTGTGTTTTCATTGTCATTTGTTGCCATGATTTTTTTAATTTTTTCTTTGATCTCTCTGGTAACCCAGTCATTATTTAATAGCATGCTATTTCATCTCCATGTGTTTGATTTTTTTGGATTGTTTTTATTATAGTTGATTTCCAGTTTTATGCCATTGTGATCTGAGAAGATGCTTGATATGATTTCTGTCTTCTTGAATTTGAAGAGACTTTGCCTGTGACCCAATATATGGTCTATCTTTGAGAATGACCCATGTGCACTTGAGAAGAATGTATATTCTATGGCTTTGGGATGAATTGTTCTGAAGATGTCGATTAATTCCATGTAACCTAGTGAGTCATTTAGGACTGATGTTTCTTTGCTGAGTTTTTGTTTAGAGGATTTGTCCAGTGGTGATAGTGGGGTATTAAAGTTCCCTACTATGATTGTATTGCTGTCAATTCCTCCCTTGATATCCTCCAGAAGTTTTTTTTATGTATTTGGGTGCTCCTATATTGGGTACGTATATATTTACTAGATTTATTTCTTCTTGTTGGATTGCTCCCTTTAGTATTATGAAGTGGCCTTCTTGTCTCTCTTTATTTCCTTCACTTTCAGATCTAATTAGTCAGATATAACTATTGCTACCCCAGCTTTCTTTTCATTTCCATTCGCCTGTAAAATCTTTTTCCATCCCTTCACCACCAGTCTGTGTGCTTTTTTTTCCTGTAGACAGCAGATTTGTGGTTCATGTTTTCTTATCCACTCAGTTACCCTATGTCTTTTGTTTGGAGCATTTAATCCATTTACATTTAAAGTTGTTATTGATAGATACTTGTTTGTTTTTATTCTTTACCCCTGTGTTCCTTCTTCATTTCCTTTTTTTTTTTCTTTTTACAGCAGACCCTTTAACATTTCTTGCAATGCTGGTTTGGTGCATTTCTTGCAATGCTGGTTTGGTGCAATGCTAACAAACTCCCTTGGTCCTTTTTTGTCTGTGAAGCTCCTGATTTCACCCTCAATTTTGATTGATAGCCTTGTTGGGTGTAGTATTGTTGGATTCAGACCCTTCCTTTGCATGACTTTGTGTATTTCATTCCATTCCCTTCTTGCTGATGTGTTTCTGTTGAGAAATAAGTCACTAGTCAGATGAAGGATCCTGTGTAGGTAACTTTCTGTCTCTCTCTGGCCACTTTTAAGATTCTTACTTTGTTGTTGGTGTTTGCCAATTTAATTATAATGTGTTTTGGTGTTGATCTTTTGGGGTTCATTTTCTTTGTAACTCTGTGAGCTTCTTGGATTTGTGTGAGCTTTGTCTTCCCTATATCAGGGAAGTTTTCTGTAATTATTTCTTCAAATAAGCTTTCTATTCCTTGCTCAGTTTCCTCTCCTTCTGGTACCCCTATCACATGGATGTTGTTTCTTTTCTTGTTGTCCCAAAGTTTTCTTAGGCTCTCCTCCTGCTTTTTAATCTTTTTTTCTAGAAACTGCTCTGCTTGGGTATTTTTTCCTATGTTGTATTCTAGCTTACTGATGCTGTCTTCTGCTTTTTCTAGTCTACTGTTGATGCTTTCTATTGAGTTCTTTATAGCAGTGATGCCATTTTTCATTTCCTCTTGATTTTTACACATATTGTTGAATTTTTCTTCCATTCTTCTCAACCACCTTATGACCATTTCTCTGAATTCCTTCTCTGACAGGTTGATTGCCTCCATTTTGCTTATTTCCTTTTCTGGTGATGCCTTTTTCTCTTTCATATGCGGGCTGCTTCTTTGTCTCCCCGTGATCTCCCTTCTCTGGGTGTCTGGTTATGTAGTTCTCTCTCTCCTGCATTGATTTAAAGGCACAAAATGCAGCACAACAAGGCACAAATGTATTCACAATACTAATAACCCCAAATAAAGGTGACCACCAGAGAAAAGAGACTTAGGGGATAAGGAAAAGAAAAAAAGGGGCAAAAGAAAAGAAGGAAAGGAAGGGAATGCAAAAACGAAATTGGGAAAAGGAAAAAGAGTAAGAGAGAAAAGAAAGAGAATGAAATATAACAGGGGAAGAAACTATATGGGGAGAAAACTCCATAGAACAGCCACTAATTTCAACAAATGCCAGCAACAGATACCTAGGGATGAATGCAAACTACAAACAACAACTAATATCAAGTGAGACGAACAAAAACAGAAGCAAAAAAATAACAACAAAAAATAAAAAGTGAAACAATCTCACAAATAAGCATAAAAAACCCAGTGTAATCTACAATCAAGCAAACAACAGCAAATTACAAAGAGAGAAAAAATTGGATAGTGAACAAAGAGAAGAGTGAGGTGTGTATGGACTTAGATCAGGGGATTTGAGATTAGATATATAAGTAGGGTGAAATTGTATCTGGGGGTAAAAAGAAGGAATAGGGAAAATCTAAAGCAGGAATTTGGTAAGAGAAACAGGACAACAAAAGGGGAAAAGTGAGGAAGAGTGTTGGCATAAAGGTACAGTTAAGATAGAGTAAAATGATGCTAAAGGAAAAATGAAAATAGAATGTAGAACACTAATCCCAAAATAAAATAAAGAGAAAATAAAATGACACTTTTAAAAAAGGTAAAATAGTAGCAGTAATAAGATTTATTAACAATAAAAATGTAATAATTAAAAAGGTAACGATCAAGTGAGGAAAAAAGACAAATATTAGTCTCTTAAGTAAAAGGTGAAAAAAATAAAAATGTGCAGTAGTGAGGGTCATTCACTTCCTCTACTCTTATGTTTGGCATGTCTGTCCTGTCAGGTATTCAGGAGAGTATTGAAGTTCCCTGCAAAATACTGTTCCTCTGTCCTGTAAACCACAGTCCTGATTTTAAAGCGGGCTGTATTTCTTTGTTTCCCAGACTGCCTTTATTTGTGTTTACAGAAGAGTCAGTTTGTGGTTCAGCCTCTGGGTGGCAGTGTTTCTGGAGTGACTTCCGGGGCTATAAGTCCTATCTAGCCAGTATTTAGGTCTTGTTTTCCCTATTGCACTTAATACTGGTTTGGGAGAATGGACTGCCCCAGAGCTGGTTTCTTGGTCTGTCACTCCCCACTCTGATTCCGAAGTTCCACAAAAGCAACTTTCCCCTGCAGTCTCTGTGAGTGATCCCAACTGGGCGATCTTATGTATTGGGTTTAATAATCAAAAGCAAGGATTTAACAAGAAAAAAAGAAAGGAGCCTGAGGAAGTGTGCGAGCTCGCAACCTCCACGGTCCAGCTCTGTGCGTAATTCTCCTAACATCACTTCTGCACATCCTCTCTCCCCTTGCACTAAGTAGCTGGCACACTGGCAAAATCTGAGGCTGCCTTTTCACACCCAATCCAGCTATGTTTTGATTTTTTTAGACTTCCCTTCTGCCAGCAGCCCTGCGGGACCCCTTCCCACACTCGGATCACGCTGGCCCCAACGGCCACGGACTTTGTGGGGTGCAGACTTTCCCTGGGTGTATGTGTTCCTCTCTCCAACCTGGAATACAAACCAAACCTGTATCTAGGTGAAATATGACCTTTCCATGTGGAGGTGCAGGGCTCATCTGAGTCCATGTACTCCCGCTGCTTAGAATCCGGTGTTCCTGGGTTCATAGCTGGTCCCTGGGTGTCGTGTTTACAGAGTCCCTGGATGTACCATATTTTCTGGTGTATAAGATGACTTTTTAAAACTTTGTAATTGGGCATTTTCCCGCCAAATCGCGTGCTTCACTGTGTGGTAGCATTCGAAACACTTTCCTTTGTGCAGGGGTACATTACAAACTTGCATATGTACCGTGTTTCACTGCGTAGTTTATGAGTGGCACACACACGACAATGACATAAAAATTTTTTATTTTTGCCAGTTCCAACTAGAGGTTCCGATGAATGTTTCCTCATGTCCGTTGACAGTCTCCCTGGTGGATCTGATTTTACTCGTTTCCTGCAAAAAATGTGTTAACACAGGAAAATCTCAAAAATCTTCTCAAATAACAAGAAGGCTGGTGAGAGAAGTGACCCAACTACCTCCTCTACTTTCTCCCTTTACCATTTCTACCATTTCAGCAGTTTTGTCTCAACCTTTAAGAAGATTTTCCTGGGTTAAAAAGTCATCTTATATGCCAGAAAATATGGCATACGCTTCCAATAACAGCCACTCAAGATGGCACAGTCTCCGCCGCAGAGCCAGCTGCTCTGGGAGAGATTTTAGCAGCAGTGGAGGCTTCCTGGTTAGGGGAGCCTAATTCGGTGACCTCAAACAGTCCCCTGGCTGCAAACTTTCTCCCAACTGGAACTCCTCTGCCAATTCGGGCTGCATGTTACTCATTTCAGCTGCTCATCCTATCTGTTCCGGGACAAGGCGCAGGACACATCTGTCTATACTGCCGCCATTTTTTCCCCTCGAGAGTAGCTTTCTAGCAGAGCTGCTTGCAGCGATCATTGTGGCTGTGGGGACGTGGAGCTGCGAAACTTGGGGACGCAAGGGTGTGGAGATGCCATCATTGTTTGCTCTGCCCTGGTGATTCTCTGAGACCCCGCCCCACTCAATTTATAACCCCACCCAAGCTGTGCGCACCACGCAGTGGTGCAAATGAATCACCTGTCTGCCTATAGCCTAACATAACAAACTGCAGCTGGGACAGAGAGCTCCAAAAGTTCCAAACCCCAAACAACAAGGAGAAATCTGTAGATCTCACTGTAGTACCTCCTGGGTGGACTCACACAGCAGCTGACTTTGCACCTCCTTGGAGATCCAGAAGCCAGTGTACCCAGTAGTCAGATACCAGATTTCAACTCCTCACATCCATAAGGGACACACTAAGGCAGACTTAGTGAGCACCAAAGTCCCACTGAAGCAAGTTTGTTCCATAAGGGTGTCTCTTGCACAACAGTTCTTCCACTATAAACAAGTGGGTCCTCACAATCAAGTGGCCTGGAGGTCATTTACTCCCAGTGATACCAATAGGAATCAAGGCTTAACTACAACGAGACTGTGCACCCAGCCCTGAAAGGCATACACCAAGAGTGTCCACCCCAGGTGACTGGGGAGGCTGAGCCACTGGGCCCAAGAGGACACCTAGCACAGAAAGCCACTCTATCAACATAGGGAAGCAGCCAAAGTGCGGACACAAAGAAACAGGCCACAAATGAAAGAAAAGTGCGGACACAAAGAAACAGGCCACAAATGAAAGAAACTGGATATAGAGTTCAAAACCACAGTTATAAGGTTACTCAAGAATATTCTACGATCGTCCAAGGAACTAAATGAGACCTTCAAGGATCTTAATGAGACCTTCAAGGATCTTAATGAGAATACCAAAAAAATGGAAAAGGATCAGTCAGAAATTAAGCATACACTGCTTAATTAAATTAAGCAAAAATCAAGTCAAAGATTTGAAATATGAGGAAGCACAAAAACACTCCTCCTGAAAAGAAAAAAGAAAAAAATCCCAAAATAGGATAGTGTAAGGAGCCTCTGGAACAACTTCAAACATACCAACTTCCAAGTTATAGGGGTGCCAGAAGAAGAGAGGGAGCAAGATATTGAAAACCTATTTGAAGAAATAATGACAAGTCCAGGTAACACAGAAAACTCCAAACAAAAGGAACCCAAAGAGAACTACACTAAGACACATCATAATTAAAATGCCAAGGGCAAAAGACAAGGAGAGAATCTTAAAAGCAGCAAGAGAAAAACAGTTAGTTACCTACAAGAGAGTACCCATATGACTGTTAGCTCATTTATCAACAGAAACCATGTAGGCCAGAAGGGAGTGGCAAGAAATATTCAAAGTGATGAATAGCAAGAACCTACAACCAAGATTACTCTACCCAGCAAAGCTATCGTTCAGAATTGAGGGTCGGATAAAGAGCTTCACAGACAAGAAAAAGCTAAAGGAGTTCATCATCACCAAAGCAGGATTATATGAAATGCTGAAGGGTATTCTTTAAGAAGAGGAAGAAGAAAAAGGTAAAGATAAAAATTATGAACAACAAAGTGACAAGAAATACATATCTATTAACAAGTGAATCTAACAATTAAGTCAATAAAAAATCTGATGAACAGAATAAACTGGTGAATATAATAGAAGTAGGAGCATATAAAGGGAATGGACTGACAATTCTCAGGGGGAAGGGGGTGTGAGGGGTGTGGGAAGAGACGACAAAAATCTTACACCTATGGATGAAGATAGTGGCAGGGGTAAGGGCATGGGGAGGAATCAGGTGGAGGGGAGCTATGGTGGTTAAAAAAAAGGAACATCTGTAATAATCTGAACAATAAAGATTTATATATAAAAAAAAGAAAAGAGGAAGCAAGATTTTAAAAACCAATGTGAAAAAATACTGACAGAAAACTTTCCTAACCTAATGAAGGAAATAGACATACAAGCCCATGAAGTGAAGAGAATCCCAACCAAGATGAACTCAAAGAGGCCCACACCAAGACACAGGTAGCAAAATCTCAGACATAAACCGAAAGAATTTCTTCACCGACACAGCTCCTAGGGCAATGGAAGCTAAAGGAAAAATAAACAAATGGGACTATATCAAAATAAAAAGCTTCTGCACAGCAAAAGAAACCATCAAGAAAACAACAAGAAAGCCCACTGCATGGGACAATATATTTTCCAATGATATCTCTGATAAAGGTTTAATCTCCAACATTTACAGGGAACTCATACAACTTAACAAAAGGAAGATAAACAACCCAATCAAAAAATGGGCAAAGGACCTAAATAGACACTTTTCAAAAGAGGACATAAATAAGGCTGAGAGGCATATGAAAACTTGCTCAAAATCACTTATCATTCGAGAGATGCAAATCAA
>PVJC01033610.1:0-12588 GCA_004026665.1 Murina feae
GGAGGACTGCTCCGATCCTCAGATGTGGCTGGGGGCAGGTCCCCAGTGGTGACACACACACACACACAAAAGGCGCCTGGCAGACTGGGGCCATCATAGGACATCCACTGAGGGGTCCCAGACTGTGAGAGGGCATAGGCCGGGCTGAGGGACTCCCTCCACCCCGAGTGCACAAATTTTTGTGCACCGGGCCCCTAGTGTCATCATAATGATCAAAAGCAATCTAATCTAATAAAAGAGTAATATGCAAATTGATGTTACTCCGCTACATCCTAAGCCATACCCACCTGCCAATCAGAGTGACTATATGCAACTTAACCAAGCCAAGATGGTGGCCAGGAGCCACGGAGCTGGAACAAGCAGGAGGCTTGCCCCGGCGATGGAGGAAGCTAAGGTTCCCTCCTGCCTTGGCCGGCTGTGGCCTCTGCTCAAGGCAACAAAGTTTCAATTATAGAAGATAAATAAACCCCAGAAACCTGCTTCCAGCTGGCTTGGGCTCAAGGAAGTGCTGGGAGCCTGGGTTGTCAGGGGCAACGCGACCTGGGCTCTAGTTAAAGCAAAAAAGTTTCAATTATAGAAGATAAGTAAATCCCAGATACCTGCTTCCAGCCAGCCTTACTGGGAGCTTGGGTCGCTGGGGGCCTTGACCAGCCTACAAACAACCATCAGCCCCTCACCCAGGCTAGCCAGGTACCCCAGTAGGGGCCCCAAACCTGAAGGGACTGTGAGCAGCCTGAAAGTCTGAAAACGCCCCTCAGCCCATTACCCTGGCTGTCCACACCCCAATAGGGTGAGGGACCCCACTGGGGGGCTTGGCCAGCCTGCAAACAGCCATCAGCCCCTCACCCAGGCTGGCCAGGTACCCCAGTAGGGACCCAAATCCGGAAGGGACTGTGGGCAGCCTGAAAATGCCCCTCAGCTCTCACCCAGGCTGGCCACGTATCCCAGTAAGAACCCAAAACCTGAAGGGACTGTGGGCAGCCTGAAAACGGCCCTCAGCCCCTCACCCAGGCTGGCCACACCCCCATGGGGTTAGGGTCCCCATTGGGGGGCTTGGCCAGCCTGCAAACAGCCATCAGCCCCTCACCGAGGATGGCCAGGCATGCCAGCAGGTGGATATCCCCCAAGGGGTCCCAGACTGCGAGAAGGCACAGGCCAGGCTGAGGGACCTCCCGAGTGCACAAATTTTTGTGCACCATGCCCCTAGAATATAATAAAAGGGTAATATGCAAATTGACGCTAACAGCAGAACCACTGGGAATGACTGGTCACTATGACACACACTGACCACCAGAGGTCAGATGCTCAATGCAGGAGCTGCCCCTGGTGGTCAGTGCACTACCATAGGGGGAGCTCTGCTCAGCCACAAGCCAGGCTGCCAGCTGCCAGTACAGTGGTGGTGGTGGGAACCTCTCCTGCCTCCTCAGCAGTGCTAAGGATGTCCGGCTGCAGCTTAGACCTGCTCCCTGCTGGCAAATGGACATCCCCCGAGGGTCCCCGGGCTGCTAGAGGGATGTCTGACTGCCAGCTTAGGCCTGTTTCCCTGGGGAGCTGTCCTAAGCCAGCAGGTGGACATATCTTGAAGGGTCCCATATTGCAAGAGGGCACAGGCCAGGCTGAGGGAACCCCCCGAGTGCACAAATTTTTGTGCACCGGGCCTCTAGTTATTATAATAAAGATAAAGGTGTCTTGAATGTCATAGTTTAATACTAAATAATATTTGGGGTGGAAGGAAGATGATTTATCTGCATTATGAGAGAACAGAAGGAAACACAGGTGGTCTTAATGAGGATGAAAGGCTACTGAGAAAGCACACATGGAAAACAAAGGGGTATGAAAAGAGCCATGATCACAAGAGTGTGATGGTGTGCTTGGAGCCAGCAGTTTTATTCCATAAATTCCTATGGGGCATATTCTCTGTGCCAGGTGCTGCCATACATAAGACATATGCAATCAATGGATGGTAGAATTAGAGCACTAAAATGATAGATGCAGGAATTTTAACTTAGAGAGGATCTCATTCTCTATAGGTTGCTAGGCAAGAGGCTAAGAAAACTTAGTGATGTTTCTAAGGTAATAAAGTTACCTAGCAGATTTAGGACCAAAATTCCGTTCTCCTGGTGTATAGTTTCATACTTGTTTTCTTCACTATTCTGCTTTCTATTTCTACATTTATGTTAACTTACTCAAATCCTAGTTCAGCCAACCATACTGAGATCAGATTCAAAAAATAGTGAGAGGGCCTTTGCATTATAAAATATTTGAGAATATTACAGAATCACGTGCAAAAAAAGAATCGATAGGAATGGGATTAGAATGACAGATGAGTGTGCTGTTTTAAAATGAAAGTTGTATTTTCAGAAATGGTGAAGCCAATAGATCAGGAAATGACTGGCACTAAAAAGATAGTGTTGCCTTGGATGATGTGTCTGAGTGGGTTGAACGTCATTCCATGCACTGAGAGGTTGCCGGTTCAATTCCCTGCCAGGGCAAATGCCTGGGTTTGTGGGCTTTAGTCCCAGATGGGGACATACAGGAGACAGCCAATTGATATTTCTCCCTCCCTCCCTCTCCCTTCCTCTCTTTGATGTTGGGCCCAGGGGTGATTAGGGCTGGAAAAGAGAGACCCAAAGTATAGAGCCCAATGTAAGAGGTAGGTGGTGGGCTCAGGATAGGAAAGGTATGCTCCCAGGCTTGTTATTTACTATCTCTAGGAACTGGTTAGCCCTAGGAGGGCAGTCACTTCAGAGTCAGCAAGGCTCCAGATGTCAAAACATCTGGATCAGAAACACATGGTGAATAGAGAAAAGGAATAGAAGGTCTAGAAAAAGACCCAAAATCCCTAAGTATTTACTGTGATTAAGAGAAGATTTAAAGTTGGCAGGAGCAAGCCTTCCAAAAATGTAGGATTTACATTTACATGTAAACCTGAATTTACATGTAAACCTGAATTTACTTGCCTCTTGCACACCTCACAATTGGGATCATGCTCCCATCCTTCTTTAGTAATATTCTAGCTACTGATAGGAAAAAACATAGCAGGTCCTGATCTCATTTATACCACACATACAAGTTGTAGAGGATTGCTTTTCTAATTCTCATTTGTATTAGAAAATACAGCAGAATAATGTAAAAGATAATGAGTTGAGAAATAGACAAATTTTATAAAATGTAAATTATGTATATTTTAGAAAGTATACCATTATTTTTAGATTTTGATATTTGCTTCCTCAACAACTAGAATAAATTTACAATTTGCCCAACCCGAGTGGCTCAGTGGTTATTGACCCATGAACCAGGAGGTCACAGTTTTATTCCAGGTCAGGGCACATGGTGGGGCTGCGGGCTCAATCTCTGGTGAGGAGCATGCAGGAGGCAGCTGATCAATGATTCTCTTTCATCATTGATGTTCCTATCTCTCTTCCTCTCCCTTCCTATTTGAAATCAATAAAAATATATTTACAAATAGGGGATATCATTTTAAACAAAAAAAGCATACTTTGAAGATTTCCCCCTCTCTAAAATATTTTGCTGATACTAACAGATGACTGTGATAGCTAATGTTCATTTGTCATACTTTTTAGTATATATGTTATTCAGATCCTACTGTAATCTAGATAATTAGTATTTAAAATATTTTATATTTGTGGTTATAACCCAGAACTTTAATATATAACTGATATCTTTTATCACAAAAAATAGAAGATTCCAACAGGCAGTACTAACCTCTTAAGTAAATTACATAAAAGTGATATACAATAACTGTCTGATATACTAATTTCTCATAGTCACAAGGACTCTGTTAACATCTTTATGTTTTATTTATTCATTTTACTTTTTAAAAATTGATTTCAGAGAGAAGAAAGGAAGTGCAGCAAGATATTGAAACATCAGTGATTACAGAGAATCATTGATCAGCTGCCTCTTGCACACCCCACAATTGGGATCATGCCCCCATCCTTCTTTAGTTCTACTCAAGAAGTTTATCTTTGACCTAGATAAAATGGCAATTAAGTGGTGTGAATTTCTCCAGATAGTATCAAACGTATATTCATGACAATTTTTGTAAGAGCAAATAGTTTATTATTTCAACCTAGAAGGAAATTTGATGGTCTCCAATATGTGGATGAGAAAAGTTTTTAACTTTTTTTTGTGTGAAAAGTATCCTTATCAACTGTAATTGATTTCTAGCTACTCTAGGATCAAGAGCTATATTCCCCAGATCACTCCATTAACTCAATATCACTTTGCCTTTGACTAACACAACTGTGTAGTCTAGATTGCTTCGAGAGGGTAAAAATACTCTAACAGTTCCTATTGTTAGAGATTTTCATATAGTATATTCTCGTAAGGTGTCCAGTCCTATATAATAAAAGCCTAATATGCTAAGTGTCCTGTTGTCTGTCCAACCAATCAAAGTGTATTATGCTAATGGTAAGCTAAGGCTGCTCAATCACTCGCTATGATGTGCACTGACTACCAGGAGGCAGACAGTTGACCGGTTGACCAGTTGCTGTGATTGTACACTGACCACCAGGGGGCAGACACTCCGACTGGTAGGTTAGCTTTCTGCTTGGGTCCGGCCGATTGGAACTGAGTGAGTCAGGCTGGACATGCCCTGGTGCCTTCCTGCAGTCCCTCCCCAGCTGGCCAACCTCCCACGAACCTCCCCAGCCCTGATCATGCACCTGTGCCTACACCCTGTCGCAATCCAGTACCTATCGGGGGATGTTGGAGAGCTGCAGCAGATCCTGCAGGCCAGGCCAAGGGACCCCACTGGTGCATGAATTCATGCACCAGGCCTCAAGTTGTGAGATAAAATCCCCACATCTTTGAGTTTCTTTTCCATGACATTAAAGAACTTTCTGTTATCCTAGGAGGAATTACAGTATCTGAATAGCTTTGTGAGAGCTTTGGTATAGAAACTATCTTAGGCATTGGTCATAGGTCATAACTTTCACACTATGAACATTATTTTCATAGGAATCTGCTCCCAGGTTCCTGAGGCATTTCCCTGGGCACTTTAAGATGTCAGATTTGGTCTCGTGGAAGGGTCCCAGTGTTGTCCTGTGATAAACACTGCAAGAAAATGCCTATTAGGAGTTGACACAAATTTATCCCCATTAATGGATATTGCAATAATGTAATTCATTTAAGAATTTAATACTTTTACTTTAGATTAAAGGAGAGGTCTAAAAGACCTTAATATTTATTTTTAAGCAATAAACACATCAGATTTCTCTGTAGAGTATCATTCTTTAATTTTGGTAATAAACTTTCAGAGTCTACCTTGAAATTGAAAATCTCTGGAAAGATTTTACATCAGAAACCCTGAAAAAAATTCTGAAACATCACTTATTAAGAAATTGGCTTTTTAAATAAGCTATTTTTATTTTTTAATGCTTTTTTCATTGCACATGATGTTTCTCATTAGCTCACAAGTGGTATTAAACAAGTGTTTTATAAAATTCAGTATCTTAATAGCAATTAGGGCTATATAGAATCTTTTCAAGGTATTAATTAGTAGCAGCACCCCTGCTTCAGAATAAAGTAGATGACGACGTTCCTGGCAGCCCCACAAGACTCTGTATACTACTAAATATGTAAAGCAAGACTGGGATAGTTTGTGTTTTGGATCCCTAGGCAGGACAATTCAGGAACGTTTAGCACTAATGAAGAACATCAGATCAGGTCAAGTTCATTAGCACTTATCTTCCTTCTCCACAGAGTCCTTCGCTCCTGCTTCATATAACATTAAATCTACCTGTGTACTTTTTAAAATAAAAGTGGGGCCTGAATCACCTATACATGAGAAAATTGCCAGCTAAACACCAGCTTTTCACATTCACTTGTCAACATCATTAGTAACACATTTTTTGCGGGAAACGAGTAAAATCGGATCCACCAGGGAGACTGTCAATGGACACGAGGAAACATACATTGGAACCTCTAGTTGGAACCAGCAAAAATAAAAATGTTTTACGTCGTTGTTGTGTGTGTGCCGCTCATAAACTACGCAGTGAAATGTGGTACATGTGCAAGTTTTGTAACGTACCCCTGCACAAAGGAAAGTGTTTCGAATGCTACCACACAGTGAAGAACTATTAGGTTATGGTTTTTTTATAAGATCTGTTGAAAATTTCGAAAAAATATTGTAATTTTGTATAAATAAAATTATTTTGATTGTGAAAGTGTTTTTTCATATGTTTACCTAGAATGTAGTAATTTTGTGTACATAAAAAATACAATAACACATATTTTGCAAAGTAAATAAACAGAGACCTCTTTTTAAACTAAAACACTGAAAGTTTCATAGAAAAATATCAAATAGATCGAAAGATATGAATATTTTACGGAAAGTCTAATTTTGGCGAGAAAATGTCAAAAAAGGCCCGCGTTTCGACGCGATTTGGTGGGAAAATGCCCAATTACAAAGTGGTAAGTTCACTTTGCGGTAGCCAACTTTATTTTTTCCTGTTTTAAGAGATATTTCTTTATTTTAAACATAAAATTTATGTTTGATAATGTTCATAAAACAAAAAATTAATATATTAAAGTACCAACCAATGAAATAGAAGACACGATCTTTTAACTTTTCACTTGTCTTCCTTGACTAACTTTTTAGATTATTCTGAATGAAAATAGTGTTTTTAAGATCACAGTTCATATAATTATTTAAGTTGTTACATTTATGTTTTATTTTTTAAAGTATCCCTTGTGGTATGAAGTATATTTAGCATTTTCTAAAAGGAGAAAATCATTTCCACTTGAGTGAAAGGAGTTGGAACCAAAAATGTTTGTGTACTCAAATGCTTTTCTACTTCCAAACATAGTTTTTATGCTTGTTTGAATCAAATAGATATTTTTATGAGGCTATTTTGTTGTTTGGATCCCATATAATGCCTTGTTCTCCAGAGCTTCCTGTACTTTTATACATACAAGGAACTGAGATTCCTAGAAACCCAATCAGGTTAAGGCTATATTAAGTGGATGGCTTGATTTGTCAGTTACTTCATTTCTTCACTCTTTACATACTGCCTAGTACCTCTGTGCACTATACAATGTAAGAAATTATCTCCTTTGCAGCATGTGAGTCAAACCAAAGTGTTAGTTTTTCAGAAATTTTATAATTTTTCTTTTAGTTGTATTCTGTTTTGGGGGACTCCTTTCTAAATTCCTTTACTGGGATGTTGAATGCGTGAATACACTTAGTGTGCCTCAGTTTTCTTACAGAATCATTTGAGGATTTATGACATGATGCAAATGGAAGTGGTATTAAAATTTAAACCTATCATGGATATAATATTATACTATTATTGTTATTAGATTATTATACCCAATCAAAGATATCAGAGTTACTATTATTATCCTTATTAATGTCACATAATATGTCCAAAGGTTCTGTGAAAGTGTTTATTAAAAACAATAGGAGAAAAGTAAAAGCATAGCTGGAGAGTTCACACAATTTGTGGTAATGATCAGTTTCTCCAGGACATGTTACTGTGTTGTTAATTTCTACAATAAAAACATTGCCCTAACCAGTTTGGCTCAGTGGATAGAGTGTCGGCCTGTAGACTGAAGGGTCTCAGGTTAGATTCTGGTCAAGGGCATGTACCTTGGTTGCAGGCACATCCCCAGTTGGAGGTGTGCAGGAGGCAGCTGATCAGTGTTTCTCTCTCATCGATGTTTCTGACTCTCTATCCCTCTCCCTTCCTCTCTGTAAAAAATCAATAAAATATATTTAAAAAAACCCACATTAATGTAATATGCACACCATCAAAAGCAAAGAAAAGTATAATTTACATTTTACAGTCTAAGTAACATTTCATATTCTTTTTTAAAATTCTTTATTGATTAAAGTATTACATATGTCTCCTTTCTCCCCCATTAGCCTCTCCCCAGCCACTCCCACTCCCAGCACATGCCCTCACCCCCATAGTGTCGGTGTTTCATGTTCAATAGCCTTCCTAAGAATTACAATACATTTTTCCTCTGGGAATCTAATCTAATAAAATAGCAATATGCAAATTGACCATTACTCCAAGACACATAAGCCACGCCCACCGGCCAAGCCACGCCCAACCAGCCAATCAGAGCAGCTGTATGCAAATTGACCCAGCCAAGATGGCAGCCGGCAGCCACAGAGCTAGAGGAAACAGGAGGCTTCAGTTGCACCAGCAGTGGAGTTGAAACTGCCTGCCTAGGCCAGCTGGGCCTCTGATCAAGGCAACAATGTTTCAATTATAGAAGCCACAGAGCTGAAGCAAACAGGCGGCTTCATTTCACCAGCGATTGAGGAAACTGCCTGCCTATGCAGGCTGTGGCCTCTGCTCAAGGCAACAAAGTTTCAATTATAGAAGATAAATAAACTCCAGAAACCTGATCCCAGCAAGCCTCGCTGGGATGTGGAGTCAATGGGATCTGTGGCAGCCTACAAATAGCCTTCAGGCTGGCCAGGCACCCTGGGGGGGGGTGGACACCCACCTTGAAGGGGCTTTGGTCAGCATGCAAACAGCCATCAGCCCCTCACCCAGGCTGGCCAGGCACCCCACCGGGAACCCCACCCTGAAGGGGCTGTGGCCAGCCTGAAAAGAACCATCAGCCCCTCACCCAGGTTGGCCAGGCACCCCAGTGGGAACCCCACCCTGATCCAGGACACCCTTCAGGGCAAACCAGCTGGCCCTTATTCATGTACCAGGCCTCTATCCTATATAATCCTATATAATAAAAGGGTAATATGCAAATTGACCCTAACAGCAGAACCACTGGGAATGACTGGTCACTATGACACACCCTGACCACCAGGGGGGCAGATGCTTAATGCAGGAGCTGCCCCTGGTGGTCAGGGCACTCCCACAGGAGGAGCTCTGCTCAGCCACAAGCCAGAAGGCTGCCAGTTCAGTGGTGGTTGTGGGAACCTCTCCTGCCTCCTCAGCAGCTCTAAGGATGTCCGGCTGCAGCTTAGGCCTGCTCCTTGCTGGCAAGTGGACATCCCCTGAGGGCTCCCAGGCTGGCAGAGGGATGTCTGACTGCCATCTTAGGCCCGTTCCTCTGGGGAGTGGGCCTGAGCCAGCAGGTGGATATCCATTGAAGGGTCCCAGACTGTGAGAGGGCACAGGCTGGGCAGAGGGACCCCCCCCTCCCCGAGTGAACAAATTTTTGTGCACAGGGCCTCTAGTTACATTATATTAGAACACTTTTCAATACTAAGGACAGTATTGAACATAATTTGAAGGAGTTGAGGTATCACTACTGAATTCAGACCTATTGGTCTCCCATTGTTAAGAATGCCAAATGATATACTGAAAGTCCAGACAATAGCAGTAGTTGTGGGTATAAGGAAGGACTTAAGGCTTTTTCTGAAATGCAACTTTTAAATATATATTTTTTAATTGATTTTTTTTTACAGAGAGAAAGGGAGAGGGATAGGGAGCTAGAAACATCGATGAGAGAGAAACACTGATCAGCTGCCTCCTGCATACCTATTACTGGGGATGTGCCTGCAACCAAGGTACATGCCCTTGACCGGAATCGAACCTGGGACCCCTCGCTCTATCCAGGCCAACGCTCTATCCACTGAGCCAAACTGATTAGGGCTGAAATGCTACTTTTAATTTGTTAAATTCATTAATATACTTTTGTCCTTTATTTTAAAATGTAAAAAATCTATTTTTTCTCAACCAGGAGATGTCATTTAAACCTCTTCTATAGTTGAGTTGAGTAGGCTGAAATGATCTGTTCTAAACCCCCTTTAAAATATGTGTTATTGTCTAGGCCCGAGAATTTCCCCCTCATTATCACCTCATAAAACAACTACTAGAGGAGACTAGACTTCTTACTCTAATGCAGTTGTAATGAAGTGAAAGTTTTCTGGTTTGCTTTGGATTCTTCCTCACAGGATTTTGCAGCCCAAGCCAGAACATACCTTGGCTCATGTATTAGTGCATTTTTTTTCTTCTTAAAAATTAGAGGTTGAAGACTGGAGAGCTTAAATAAAAACAAGACATTCTTAAACATTTTGTAGTTAGTCATTTACTGTGAAAATCACAAAAAGAAAAAGCACCAAGTTTCACGAAATCATCCTAATACTGAGAGCTTTTAACAAGTTTAATGTAAACATTTAAAGGGCACTAATGGAGTAGCAGTTTCTAACACAGAGAAGCTAATTGTGGCCTCAAATATACGTACAAGTTGGTGACGTTTTAAGAAACTAGAAACTATTGAAAAGAGAGGTTGGATATTTGTGTCGTAAAATCTACATCTAATTCTAAAAGACACGAATTAAAATCATTTAATGGTTTAAACCCATTAAATAATTCTAATAGGCAATAATGAAATTTTCATTGGTACCATTCTATAATTTTACATCAGCCATCTAAAAAGTCAGATGTAGTAATCTTTCTCAGGTGTTTAGAAAGAGAAGAAAGTAAGTCTTCAGAAGAATAGTGTTCCTCTACTTCACACATTAGGCAATTTCTGTAGTACAGATTTTATAAACATGCCCCTTCACCACTCATGGAAAAATTCTGCTTTCTTAGTAACAACCACATCATGAGCTGCTGAAGTCTTTCTCAAGAAACCACACAACCACACACTAATGTAGCACATAAACTGTGATTTTCAGAGTTATTTCACAAAACAACTTGTACAATAGTGAATACAGATGCTTTTATTAATTTGTGAAATTTTAAGACGTCTGACTACACAAAATTAAGAAACAGTTTGGTCTTTATGTTATTTGCTTATCAATATTTGGGAGAGATGGAAAAAGCAAAATAGAGCAATAACTAAGAAAGATGAAATATTAAACTTTACATATTCTTGTTTTCATTGCGGGAAATACTATAGGTTAATTTTCTTTTTGTCTTTATGAATAGATGCCACTTTATTTTTGAAGAACCCTTAAAAGCTGTAAATGAACCTACATTGTTTATTTTCCTAACTCAAGTTTTGAAATGCATTAAATATTTATTGTACTTCACTGATAAATGTGGTATTTATTGAATTAAGGCAATTTAAATATTCTGTGAAAACTTCCGCGGAGTGTGTGTGTGTGTGTATGTGCACATATATACACATATATGTATATATGCATATGTATGTATATGTATGTATGTTAAAATTATTGCATATGTATAAAATGCAATATAATTTCTAAGTAAATTGTAGGTTTAATATTGTATCAGAATAGTCTGCCCAATTTAGAAGGATTAAAGAATATAAAGAAATCTTTCCCCTGGCACTATAAAGCTTTAGCAAGAAAAAGGACACCATAAATTGATAGAATTGTTCAGAAACTCTACCACAAATTGTTTCTTACATAACATTTGTGAGTGCTGAAAAATCTATCTAAATGTTCTCGGGAAATGCAGCTGTCCAAGACTTGGGACCTGCTATAAATTCAGATATATTCAATTGTGTTTGAAGGGCTTACCATGGAAACCTGCTGGAGAACTAAAATATATAAAACATAATTAAGTATGGAAAAGGGTCATTTTGTCGTAAATATGGTTGAATATTGGTTTTTTTTTTTTTGGTTTAACCTTAAATCTACACTTGAGGACAAAACATTGCATAGGAGATATCTCTTCATTAGATAAAATAAAAACCAGAGGGAGGACAACTTAGAGTACATTTCAATTTGTGCTAGAAGCTAAGGGTGAAGTCTGAGGGGAAGAAATTAGCTCCATTATGAAGATATATTTAAGAAAGAGAAAGGTATGAAGCAGCACTGATTTATGAACCCAGTTATATGGAGGATGTTCATGCTCTTCAGTGAGGCAGTGAGAGCAAACCATGACAAAAATAATTATAAGCTAATTTCTATAGTTTATGAGATGATTAATTGTTTCCATGGTTATTCATGTAGCCAATTATTTCATTCACTCAACAAATATTTACTAAGGTTCCACTATATAATAGAAATAATGAGAGGTGCTAGAGATATACTTGAAAAAAGAACAATTTTTATCATATTCTAGATGATAACTCAAATAAAGAAATAAAAGTTATAGTAAGGGGACAAGTATAATATATTAAACTCTCTTCCTCCTTCCTTCTCTGCTTGATTTCTAATAAGCTCAAAACTGTTCCACTTGCAATGAAAAGGAAATATATGAATCTTACTTGTGCTTTTGATTCAGTTTTCAACTTTAATTCTCTCTTTGCCCAAATTTTCTTACCTATTTGTTTTGGTTGTCCTATTATTTTGGAATGAGAAAACAAATAAATAAATTGAAAATAGCCGTGCTGATAAATAGATGTTATTATACTCTAAAATCTGTTTTCTACTCCAAAAGAAATTGTGATCTTGAATGATAACCATGCAACGGAGGAAAATTACAAAGCTTGAAGTCAATAGGCCTGAATCACATTTTTGAAATGTCACATATAATGTATCCTTTGTGGGACAGCAAGTGAGAATTGTTACCAGAATGAGATGTGGCTGGCACTTGGAAAACCCTCAGTAAATGTTGGTTCAATCTAACTCTATGAATCCTAGGTTAAGATTGTGATGGGGGGCCCTTGAGATTTTCTCTCATTAGAATCTCTACTTGGTGGCCCCATCCATTTACTTAAACTAGGGGC
>PVJC01033611.1:0-19236 GCA_004026665.1 Murina feae
ATAACAGTAAAATTTTTAAAGAGTACAGGTTGATTGTCTTGGAGAATGTCCTGGTGGACTTTTCTGACTGTCTCCTATAATTTGATTCAGGTAGGAAATTTTGGCAATAGTACCCCATGGGTGAGGCTGTATACTTCCTGTTGCATCACATTAGAAAGACATAATGTCAGCTGGTCTCATCATTGGTAATGCTAAATTTGGTCATTTCATTAGATGGTATTTACCACATCTCCCTATATAAAAGATTCACTTTTTTGTATAATTTAAACTAAGTAATATTAATATACATGGTCTTTAAAACTGTGTGAATATCTTATTTCCCAACAGCCTTTAACAAAAGGTTGTAGTGCCCATGATGATCCTTGCCTCAATCTATTGCTGTTACAAAATAGTAATTTTCTGATTTTCCAACTCTATAATCCTTTCCACATATGTTGTTAGAACTTTGTAAAAAATAAAATAAACAAAAATGAATCTTTCCCTACTGTAGCCCACATTTTGAATCACAACTGTAAGCTTATGGATTTTTTTTTCTCAGTATGCTATGGTCAACATCACTGTAATTATAATTATTACTAGGGGCCCAGTGCACAAAATTCATGTACTGAGGGGGGGGTTCCTCAGCCGAGCCTGCCCCTTCTCACATATTGGGAGCCCTCAGGGGGTGTCCTACTAAAGGCTTAGGCCTGCTCCCTACTCCCCTTGGGGAGTGGGACTAAGCTGTAGTCTGGCCTCCCTTTGTGGGAGGCAACCAGGTTAATCAGGGGAAGCCACCAGCCCCATCACCCGCTGCTGCAGCCACTGCCAGCCATCGCAGCCACCAAGGTGTTTTCATCAACACAGACTCCAGTCCCTTCACTATGAAAAAATGACAACTTTCTTTAGTCATTTTCAAGATAAGTCTTTCATAGGATATGACTTTTCTTTCTTTTTTTTTTTTATCCTCACCTGAGGATGTTTCCATTGACTTTCATAGAATGTGGAAGAGAAGAAACATTAAAGTGAGAGAAACACTTTGATTGGTTGCCTCTTGCATGAGCCCTGACTGGGGCCCTTGCCAGGGAGGAACCTACAACCTAGGTACATGCCCTTGGTCAGAACTGAACCCAGACCCTGCAGTGAGCAGGCTGAGGCATTATGCACTGGGCCAAACCGGCTAGGGCAGGATATGACATTTCTTAGCCCTCCAGCAGTGGGCCTTCTTTTTTTTCTCCAGCAGTGGGGTGGAAAAACCCTAGATCACCTTTTTGGATTCTTATTACCCAAGTTACTAAGAATATTATCAGTGGCATACAGAGAACTTAGCCAATGAGCAGTAAGAAAACGTGTTTCCTCTGTAGTTCACTCTGATCACCAGCTCCACCCCTGCCCCTCCAATCTCAGCTCCATACCTGCCCAGGCCTGTAACCTCTAGCCGAGGCTGCAGGCCTGAGCAGAAGATCCCCAAGCCCCTCTGATCGCCGGCTTCACAGAACCCAGGCCTCTGTGATTACTGGCACTGATCCTGCCCCTGCCATCACTGGCTCTGCCCTTGCCCCACTGGCAGCCTCTGGTCAAGGCTACAAGCCTAGCCAGGGAACCCCCAGGCCCCTCTGATCGAGGGCTCCACCCCTGCCTCACTATAGCCTCTGGCCAAGGCTACAGACCTGGGCAGGAGACCCCCAGGCCCCTGCGATCGCCAGTTCCACCCTTGCCCCACTGGCAGCCTCTGGGCAGGGGACCCCCAGACCAATGCTTTGCTGGCTTCGCCCATGCCCAGACCCCTGCGATCACAGGCTCTGCCTCTGCCCTTCTGATCACTGGCTCTGCGGAGCCCAGGTTCCTGCAATCTTCGGTGTTGCCCCTGCCCAGGTCTGAGGCCTCTGGCCCAGGCCTTATACTTGGGTAGGGCACCTTCATACCCCTCTGATCACTGACTCCACTCTTGCCCATGCTTGAGGCCTCTGGCAAAGCCCCCTCTGATCACCTGTTCCACCCCTCGGGCCCCCCGCCTTCCCCGCCACCTGCCTGGCTAACAGGCCTGACCACTTCAGTGGCGGGGCTGAGCCAAACTGGGCGCCACCATCTTGTGGCCATGGAGGCAGCCATCTTTGTGATGGAGTGACACCTCATTTGCATATTAGTCTTTTATTAGATAGGATGTGGCTATAGGAGCCGCTATCTTGTGGCCATGGGGGTGGCCATCTTTGTGATGGAGTGAAGCCTAATTTGCATATTACTCTTTTATTAGATAGGACTAGAGGCCCGATGCATGAAATTCGTGCAAGACTAGATTTTCCTTCCCCTGGGTGCTGGCACCAGCTTCCCTTGCAGCCCCAGCTTCATCCAGAAGGACATCTGGTCTAATTAGCATATAATGCTTTTATTATTATAGATTTTATTTTGTTTTTTTTTTCTTTTTTTGATGCCCAAACTGTCCCAAATTTGAGAAGTGGGAGCCAGTGGGAGTGAGCTCATCTGTCTTTTCAACAGGTCCTCATCAGTCTTTAAGCACTTCATTACCTTGTGACACAATAAAATGCTCCAAATTAACCTTGTATTTTTCCTTCTCTGAATCTTAAATCGGCATTTCTACAAGAAGACCTGCTTTCCCTTATGGTATTTAGAAACCAGGATTTGGATGCTAGATGTGTGCATTGAAACAGGGTTGTCTCAAATGTTTTTGCCTAAATGACTCAGCAGATCACCGGGCCCTGCTCTTAGAGGTGCTGATTTATGGCCTGGTGTGAGACCCAGGAATCTGAATGTTTAACACTCTTCCACATGATTCTGACGCGGGTGCCTTACAGCTAACACTTAGAAAAACTCTCAAGGAGTTAATGTCAAGTTGATGAGACATGAGATGATCAGCCCAGGTGTAGAAACCACTTCTGCATCTTTGCACAGCCATTCCTTGCATCTTCTTGCTTTTTCTTCTTTCTTTCTCTCTCCCTTGTCCCTTTACCTATTCATCCTGCTTCAGCTCAAATGTCATTTCCTCAGGCGAGCCTTCCCTGACCCCCTGGACACAGTCACCAACTCCTGTTACCTGCTTTCACCCCGTCATAGCACACGCCAACCTGGTAACTATATAGCTTCGATCTGTAATTAGATCCTCAATGTCTGCCTCTCTTGATAGAGCATAAGCATCAGAGAGCACTAACCAGGACCTTCTCGGCAGGCCCAGTGTCCCAAAATAGGTGGCACTCCGTAAACATCTGTTAGACAAATGCCCAGATGAAGAAACAAAAAGTAATACAAACTCTATTACTAAGCAAAGATAGGCCAGAATGCAGAATTCATAAATAATGAACACAGAATAAAGTTCATTACCAGCACGAATAATTGGATACCCCACTTCCTGTTCTCATCATCTTTCCTGGGGTCCTTGCAAAGACAGTTTTCAGAAAGGAAATTGCATGTTTAATGACAAATTTGGGGACAATCTGCTCAGAATAGGAAGGAATTCATAATGAGATTATGGCCCTCTGCTCGCTCCGCTCGGGCCTCTCCTCCCACTTCCTTCCCCTCCTGGCTTCAGTTGTCCTCTCTCCCTGAGGCAGCAGTGGCCCCTCCTTCCTGCCTCCTGCCAGTTCTCTCTGACCAGGACCCACAGGAGGCCTGGGGGCCTGGGGAGAGAGAATGTCCCCTCCCCCAAGGCCATCGTTAATTGCGTGTGTTCCCCAAGTTATATGTATTTTCACTTGTGCATTTATCTCCAACCTGCATGAGGCCCATAAAACTCCTTTATGGTTTAGCCCCAGGCCAAATATGCCTTGAATTTCACAACTAGAGTTTATGTACTTACAGCAAGGTGGGAGGCGGGGTTGTTTTGTTTTAAGTATTTGTTTCTCCAAAGTGGCTGCTAACTCTGTCCAAAAAAGCTGTAAGAATACTTCTAAGGAGAACAGAGCTGTTTTTGTCAAGCGATGGGGTTCAGGATACAGTGCCCCAAAAGATGGCACTGTGGTATACGGGATATCTTAAGCTGAAGGAGTTTGAGAAAAATGGCAAAAGCAGGAAGGTCTCTCTGACCTTTGCCCTCCTCCCCTGAAGCAGGTCCTATGACCTTCATCTCTATATGAGGAGAAAAGGAGCATCTTCAAGACAGAAGGAGAATTTGTCAGCAAGGAGAATCCAAACAGGCTTTGCCTAGTGGCCCTGGTTTACTACACCAAGCTGGTAATCTGTTCTTTCCTATTACTACACGACTATCCATTCTTTATCAAACCTAGCAGTTCTTCATTTCCCTATGTGTGTCCGCATGCAAAACTGGCATTCAATAAACCTGTATGTTTTTCTCCTGTTAATTTGTATTTGTCAGTTTAATTTTCAGACTCAGCCAGGGACCCGAAGAGGGTCAAGAAAACCTTTTTTCCTCTCCTCGAGGCAGCAGCACAGTAGTAAGTGGGACCCCTGGGCACTGAGTTTATGTGATATTTTTTCATCGGGACTCCGTTCCCAGCATGGCAAGGTAAAGAAGGAAAAAGACATTGAGCATTTTCACATTTTCCATTAAAAGCAGATAAAAGAACATCCTAGTGTCTGAAACCTAAACCTCCAAAACATTAAGAGAAACATGCATAATGATTTTTACAAATCTGGTCAATCTTATTTTCTTGGGAAGTTCTCTTTGCTTTTGGCACATTCTGAATTCAGGTCTGAGGAGAGCCAGTGCCCATGGTGACCCAGCGCCTGGGTTTGGTTTCAACTCAATAAACCTCTTTGCTGGAGTCTGAAGTGGGCTGTGGCTCATTGGTCCATGTTCCTCCACTCACTAGCTGAGTGATGTAGATGTACTCCCCCTCTGTGCCTCAGTTTCCTCAGATATAAGATGAGAATAACAACACAGACTGAGGACAGAAGTAGACACATCACAGAATTGTTGTGAGGTCTAAATGGAAAAATGTATGTACGTAGCTTAGCACAAGGCCTGGAACAGAGTGAATGTTCGCAGATTCATTCCAATGTCTGGATTCAAAGAGATTCTTGGCTTTAAGAAAAACACTGATGTGGTGAGGTCCAGCTGACTTCCTCGAGCCAGTATAAATGCATCTCTGCAGTGATCAAGTGTCCCCTCTTGTGTGGTCATCCCCCGGGGTTTTCCAGTTTAGGGAGTTGCCCACATTGTAAGGCTTGCTTCCCAGAGGTAGAAGATACCTGCCCATATTCCCGGCTTCCCGTGAAGATGGAGTGCAGATGTGTGACCAGTCTTCTCCAGTCAGACAGACCCAGAGAGCTTCCTATTTACAAGAATAACATACAGATTCCATTTCATGGTTAAGGACAGCGGCCCGGGCTTCTGGTGCTTGGGAGCAGCCATGAGAGAAGCTCGGGCAGGGCCCGGCGGCATGGCGTGAGCTACAATCTGAGCCTGGGCTTTTCCAAGACAGGTTGTCACTGTGGCTTGGGTTTTGTCCCTGGCCTCAGTCTGACACTCCGTAGTCCTCTGGAGAACCTGTGAACCATCTAATTAATAATCTTCAGTAAGTTTCCACTTCTGCTTCAGCTAGCCGGAGTGGGTTTGGGAGATGGCAACTAAGAACTTGCTCTAGGTCCCTGTCCCCTGGGTTGGCCAAATATGAAGGCAACGAACTTCGAGAACTCATCAAAGCCCTTTTAATTCAATAGGAAATTCAAAGTAAGGCTTAGTGTTTGGGGAAAAAATGGAATACTAACTGGGACTTGGGGGCATCTTTTTATGAGGGAGATTTTCATCTTTGTATTTGTTACAACTTTGTCTTCTGCTTCTAATGGAAAAATAGAGGAGCAGAGTTGGGAGAAGTTTTAGAAATGGTCCAGTTTGCCCCATCAGTTTCAAAAGAGGAAGAGGAGTAGCAGAGAGAAAGGGGGCCTCCCAAAGGCCACACAGCAGCTGCTGCCCAGCGTAAAAATCACCAGCTCAGAAGTCTGGTGCTGGCCTGGCTGCGTACTCACTGTGTGATCTCAACCTAGCCATGTAGACTCTAAGCCAGATTTCTTGGTCTTCTCAATGAAGAAAATAAGTCTGTATCCTGCTGAGTTATTGTGAAGAGTAAATGAGATAATGTGTCTTATATTGAATAGGAACTATTCAGTTGTTGTTAGCTGCTATTATTAACTTATCCTTAAACAAATATTTAACATGACCCACTATGAGCCAAGCACTATCCCAGAGGTTATAAATCTAAAGAATAAGACACTCTCACTTCCCAACAAAAATCCAAGACCAGATAGCTTTTCTGGGGAACTCTACCAAATAATTAAAGAAGTAATACCAATCCTTCTCAAAGTCTTCCAAAAATAGGAGAAGGAATAATTCCAAGCTCATTTTATGAAGCTAGCATTACCCTGATATCAAAACCAGACAAGGACACACAAAAAAAGAAAATCTGATGTACACAGATGCAAAAAAATTCTCCATAAAATATAAGCAAACAACGGTACATTAAAACTATCATACACAATGATCAAATGAGATTTAACCCAGCTTTCCAAAGATGCAAATCAAAATGAAGAATAAAAATCATGTGATCATCCCAATAGATGCAGAAAAATTAGCATCCATGTATTATAAAATCTCTCAACAAAGCAGGTAGAGAGGAAATAAACCTCGACTTAATAAATGCCATATTTGACAAGCCAACAGCTAATATACTTTATGGTGAAAAGCTGAAAGTCCTTTCCTCTAAGATCGGGAACTAGACAGGATGCTCATTCTCACCACTGTTATTCAACATAGTATTGAAAGTCCTAGCCACAGCAATTAGTCAAGAAAGGGAAATAAAAGGCACCCAAATCAGAAAGAAGAAAGTAAAACTGTCACTATTTGCAGGTGACATGATACTGTATATGGACAATCCTAAAGATGCCACTGAAAACTGTTCAAACTAATGAACAAATTCAGTAAAGTTGCAGGTCCCAAAACCAATATACAAGGGTCTGTTGCATTTCTATACACTAATAACAAACTATCAGGAAGAGAATTCTTTTAAAATCCCATTTATGATTGCATTAAAAAAATACCTGCAGATAAATTTCACCAAGAAAGTAAAAGCTCTATATGCTAAAAACTGTAAGAAAATGAAAGAAATTGAAGAAAGACATTCTGTGCTCATTAATTGGAAAAATTAATATTGTGAAAATGTTATGTTACCCAAAGCAATCTACAGATTCAATATCATCTCTATCAAATTTCCAATGGCATTTTTCATAGAAACAGAACAAATAGTACTAAACTTTGGGAAGCACAAAAGACCTCAAATAGCCAAAGCATTCTTAGACAAAACTGGGGGCATCATGCTCCTGATTTCAAACTAGATTACAAAACTATAGTAATCAAAGGAGTATGGTATTTGCACAAAACAGTCACATAGATCAATGCAATAAAATAGCCCCAAAATAAATTCACACATACATAGTCAATTAATTTATGACAACAGAGCCAAGAATATACAATGGGGAAAGAACAGTCTCTTCAATAAAAGGTGGTGGGAAAATTCCTAGAAGAAAACAGGTGGTAATCTCCTTGACATTGATCTTGGCAATGATTTTTCATATTTGATACCAAAAGCAAAGGCAACAAAAGCAAAAATAAACAAGTGGGACTACAACAAATTAAAAAGCTTTTGCCCAACAAAGGAAACCATCAACAAAATGAAAAGGTAACCTATCATATGGGAAAAATATTTGCAAATCACATATCTGATAAGGGGGTTAATATCCAAAAAATATAAAGAACTCATATAACTCAATAACAAAAAATTAAAAATGGGCAAAGGATCTGAATAAAAAATTTCTCAAAGACATACAGATGGCCAACAGACATATGAAAAGATGTTCAACACCACTAACCACCAGGGAAATACAGATCAAAACCACAATGAGATATCCCCTCACACTTGTAAGAATAGCAATTATCAAAAATACAACAAATAACATGTGTTGGCGAGGATATGAAGAAAAGGGAACCCTCATGCACTGTTGGTGGGAATATAATCTGGGGCAGCCACTATGAAAAACATAGTGGCATTTCCTCAAAAAAAATTAAACATAAAACTACCACAAAATCCAGTAATTCCTCTTCTGGGTATTTACTCAAAGAAAATGAAAACACTAACTCTAAAAGATATCTGAATCCCTATATTCACTGCAGCATGATTTACAATAACCAAGATAGGGAAGCAACAATGGGGCCCTTAAATGGAGGAATAAAGAAAATGTTTTATACACAAGGTGGGCAAAAGCAAGTTTACAGTTGTGAACATGTTTATTCTTGTGTTATTATTTATTAATTACTAGAGGCCCGGTGCACAAAATTTGTGCACGGGGGGGGGGGGTCCCTCAGCCTGGCCTGCACCCTCTCCAATCCGGGACCCCATGGGGGATGTCTGACTGCCTCTCACAAACTGGTACCAGTGTCTCCTAACCGCTCGCCTGCCTGCCTGCCTAATTGACCCTAACCACCTCTGCCTGCCTGTCTGATTGTCCCTCACTGCTCACCTACTGGCCTGATTGCCCCTAACTGCTTCCCTGCTGGCCTGATTGCCCCTAACTGCCTCTGCCTCGCCCCATATCCAAGACCCAGGATTCCCTCCTTTGGCCAGTTGTAGGCACCCAGGACCTGGGCTTCCCTCCCTCTGGCCAGCCACAGGCACCCAGTTCCCGGGCCAGCTTTGCCAGAGCTGGTTACAGCCGCAGGGGACCATGGATGGGCGACTTTGCCCAGGTCACAGCCGCAGGCACCTGGGACCATGGGGCAGGCAGCTTGTCCCTCTCCCAGGCCACAGCTGCAGGTGCTGGCATCCAGGAACGTGGGGTGAGCGGCTTGTCCCTTTCCCAGGCTACAGCCTGGCTAGTCCCCATTCCTCTCTCTTGAGCTCATTTTTGCCTGGCTGATCTCCATTTCTCTTTTGCAAGATCATTTGTGCTGGCTGGTCCCCATTCCTCTCTTCCCAGTGTTGAGTGTCTGAGCAGTTCTGGCAAGAGGGCACGAGGGCATGAGGGTATGATGACCATTTGCATATTAGCTCTTTATTATATAGGATTATATTCTTTTCCATATGAACAATCGTAAACCTACTTTTGCTCCACCTTGTACACACACACATACACACACACTGAAATATTATTCTGCCTTTAAAAACGAAGAAAATCTTGCCATTTGTGACAATATGGATAGACCTTGAGGGCATTATGCTAAGTAAAATAAGTCAGCAGAGAAAGATAAATGCCATATGATCTCACTTCTATGTGGAATCTATAAAAAACTAAAACAAAATATCAGCTTATAGACACAGAGAACATGTTGGTGGTTTCAGAGGTAGAGGGTTGGAGACAGGTAAAATGGATGAAGGGGTCATTTATGTTCCGGTTATAACATAAATAAGTCATAGGGGTGTAATGTACAGCATGGCCATTATAGCTAATACTTATTGCATATTTGAAAGTTAAGAGAGATCTTAAAAGTTCTCATCACAAGAAACAAAATGTACTTATATAAGGTGACTGATGTTAACTAGACGTATTGTGGTGATCACTCTGCAATATACACAAATATCAAATCATTATGCTACACATTGACATTAATGTAATGTTATATATCAATTATTCCTCAATTTAAAAGAAGACAGTATGATTAGTTAAATGGTGCTGTGAATTTGAGAAAAGTGAAGTCAGAGAATATCCTTTAGATTTAGCAGTGTGTGCGGGCATGAGTAAATGAGGGTCTGAAGGCACATGGAATGAGATGAGAAAATGAAGAAAAAAGGGTCAAAATAGTGATTGCAGAGGATACAATCTCCATCAAGTTACGCTGTGAATGGGAAAGGAATGGAGAATGGCTGAAGGAGAATGTGGGTCAATGAACGCTTTGTGGAACTTTGAGGCCCAATGCACGAAATTCATGCAAGAGTATGCCTTCCTTCCCCTAGCTGCTGGCACTGGCTTCCCTCTGCCACCCTAGACCCTGGCTTCCCTAGCAACCTCAACTTCATCTGGAAGAATGTCTGGTCTAATTAACATATTATGCTTTTATTATTATAGACTAGGGGCCCGGTACACAAAAATTTGTGCACTAGGGAGGTCCCTCAACCCAGCCTGTGCCCTCTCGCAGCCTGGGTCCCCTCGGGGGATGTCCACCTGCTGGCATGCCTGGTCAACCTGGGTGAGGGGCTGATGGCTGTTTGTAGGCTGGTCAAGCCCCCCAGTGTGGACCTTCACCCCATTGGGGTGTGGCCAGCCTGGGTGAGGGGCTAAGGGCTATTTTCAGGCTGCCCACAGTCCCTTCAGGGTTCAAGTCCCTACTGGGGTGCCTGGGAAGCCTGGGTGCAGGTCTGAGGGCCGTTTTCAGGCTTTCAGGCTGCCCATAGCTCCCATTGACCCAACGTCCCAGCAAGGCTGGCTGGAAGCAGGTTTCTGGGGTTTATTTATCTTCTATAATTGAACCACTGTTGCTTTAAGCCCAGGCCTAGGCAGGTAACGAAGCCTCCTATTGGCTTCAGCTCTGTGGCTTCTATAATTGAAAGAATGTATCCTTAGTAGAGGCCCAGCCGGCCTAGGTAGGCAGTTTCCTCCATTGCTGGTGCAATGGAAGCCTCCTATTTGCTTCAGCTCTATGGCTTCTATAATTGCAAGTATGTTGCCGTGAGCCGAGAGAGGCCCAGCCAGCCTACGCAGGCAGTTTACTCCTGGTGCAATGGAAGCCCCCTGTTTACTCTAGCTCCGTGATTGCCAGCCTCCATCTTGGCTGGGTTAATTTGCATACAGCCGCTCTGAAGGGCTGGTAGGCATGGCTTAGGCGTCCCGGAGAAATGGTCATTTTCAATATTACTCTTTTGTTAGATTAGATATTGATTTCAAAGAGGAAGAGAGAGAGAGAGACAGAAATATCAACAATGAGAGGATCCTTGATCAGCTGCCTCCTGCACACCTCCTACTGAGGATTGAGCCTGCAACTTGGGTATATGCCCTTGACTGGAATTGAACCTGGGACCCTTCAATCCATAGGCTGACACTCTATCCACTGAGCCAAACCTGCTAGGGCAAGGAAAGCTTTTTTTTAATGTAATATTGGAGTGACAAGAACACGCCTGTCAATGATAGGGAAAATTTCCTTGTCTTTATTGTGTGAGCAAAGGTGGATTCAACTTAGCCTGCTTATTCTTGGCTTCCCTTTTCCTACTCCACATGTCCCCAAAGAGAGGGAGAGAAAACATTTCACTGTCTTTAATACAGATAAGGACTGGTTAACTATGCAGTTTATCAATGGGAACAAAATCCCACTGTTACCTGATCATCAATAGGTACCTTGTGGTCACTGATTTCAACATATCTATCTTTAACACCCTGTGAAAAAAGTTAACCCTTTATATATGTATGAAAACTCCCATGTAATAAGAGTATTTTTTTTTTTTCTGGGTGAATGGTTAGTCAAGCCCTTTAATGATGAGTTATATGGTCCTTTCCTATAATCCCAGAGGAGTGATATTAATGATAAGAATATAGACTTTGATATTACTCAGACCTAAATTCAAGTTCTGGGTCTGCCTCTTCCTAATGCTGTATCTCTTTTTAAAATAACACATAGTAGATCACTAGCCAACTCTTTGTGTGTCTTCTAGCTTCATTAATATATTTGGCTTTCCATTCTTGTTCTCAATGATGGCTCTGTACCTATATCTCTAGGTAATATGTACTGCAGCCACTTTGAAATCTACCTCAGCACCGGAAAACTGTGCGTGCAGGGGACCTGAGCCCTGCACTCCATATTTGCATAGCAGATGTGAGTATAGGCCATACCTCAGAGGGTTTCCGGTCACCAGGGATCACTAAATTGCATAAGCAGGTGTCCGTGCAAAGTCCAAGAGGTTAATAATGAACAACTCTATTTTATCTGTGGCCAGGGAGGTGGACTCGGCGCTGTCAACACCAGGCGAGCACACAGCAAAGCATTTCCCAAGAGAGGCCAGAAAGATAAGTCAGAGAGAAATGCACCTGTTGGAAAATTACCCTTTTCCTAGGACATCCTACTGTTTTTCCAACAACTGGTCATATTTGTCCACATGAGTCACTCTTTCCCCCTCTGCCCTACTTATCTGAGCTAATAATACTCAGACCAAAGACAAAACATATTTCTCCATGAAACCTATTAAAAGACAGGGTTAACCTCCATATCAGATTTCCCATCTAAAAACATAGGAGCAGCTCTGAGAGTGATAACACTGGATGTCTAGAAATGATATTGAGCCATTTATTTAAAGATTAGATTACCCAGCATCCTCACTGTGGTGTCTGGAAGTTGCCTGAAAAATGAAACAATAGGGAGAATCGATGTTTCTAATGGTTTGCGTATATTTGCCATCCTATCGTGACATTCAAAACCATCATAGTAGCAAATGAATCATATACTTTAGAATGAAAAAGAGAAAATAGTGCCTCTCTTACAAGTAAAACAAATAAATATTCTAGGTAAGGGTCTGCGTGTTCATCTAGTGTTACACCCTGTCCCAGAAAATGGGGCTCCTGTACTCTTGCGTGAAGAAATGTTCCTTCTTTGGCCTCTTTAAGATTCAAAATGAGCAGACAAGCCTTTGTTACTATCAGCAACTCATCCACATTGCCCTCCATACACATACATGCCAGTATGAGAAACTCAATCTTCCTGCCTCCAAAACATGAAAGGCGGCCCCAGCCCGACGGTGCCAAGGAGTCTAGGGAGCCCAAGAAAGGGCTTAGATCATCGGCCACCTACCCCTCCCCTGGGAAGGGCCTGCTGACAGCAGCAATGGACGCCACCACCAAGGGTGGATATCTGCGGGTGAATTATGATTATTTGAACTTGTCTTCCAGGTTGTAAAATACCTTCCAGGTCTCCAAGCAGAGTGAACAGCATAGTCTCTGCAGGAAACAGCAAAATTGCACAGACAGGAATTAATAGCATGAAATAGGCATGATGAACAAATCGAGCAGAAAACTGGCATGCCCTATGGATCTCCGGGCTCTCTGACTCCTACCAGTTCATTTTCACCAGCCTAACCAATATTATCGGACTCCCTTAGGGGAATTTAAGTGCCTACAACCATCACAAACGACAGATGATTGGGATTTTTCCCATTTACATCAAAGGGATGGGTTGGGCCCTTTAACAGATGAGTGTAAGAGTGTGTGTATATAAAAGAGGAGAAGCATATTTTAAGTGGGTCCCCTTTAAGGTGACGTATGGAGAAGGGGAAATCACACCTTCTGGTATAGAGGGCAGGCCACCTGCATCACATGCCATGGGGCCTTTGTTTAAGATACAGATTCCTAAGTTCCCTCCCTCACAGATTCTGAATTAGGGATCTGAGGTGGGCATAGGAGCCTGCATTTCTCACTCCCCCAGTGACTCTTAGGTAGGCTAGAGTTTGAGAATCACTAGCACAGAGTATGGGAAGAACTCTTACAGGGTTGAGCCTCCTGGAATAAAACAAATAAAATTTCCTTCATCTGTACTTTCAAAAAGGCCAAGTTTACCACACAGCACACATGAAGGATACATAATAAAGATGAGATTATTCAAAACATGGGGTCAGGACAACTGACCATGTAAATGTAAAAACTCAATTACTCCCTCACATCGTACACAAACTTAATTCTAGGTGGATAAAAGTTCTGAGTGTGAAAACTCAGCTATCCTTTACCTTTAAAAGGAAATTTTTATTTTTACTTTATGGTAGGGAAAGATTTTTTTTGAACAAGCTACATAAAGCACAAACTATAAAGGAATGACATCAGTTTGGTTACCTACATTAAATGTTAAAAATTCTTTACATAAAAGACTCGAAATTGAAAAGATATGCAACCAACTGTGGAGCTATTGGAAATACTAAGATCTGATAGAAGAGTATAATCCATACTTAATTAAAAAAAAAATGCCTACAAATCAGTAGGAAATAGATAACCTAATATAGAAATGGACAAAGGATATAGTTAGGCAGTTCACTGAAAAGAAAACCAAATTGCCCAATAAACAAATGAAAAGATTCTCAATATCACCAAGAATCCAGCAAATGCAAACACTTAGAAGATTAGATATTATTTTCATAACACATCAGATTGAAAAAAATATTTAAAATCTGATGATATTAAGTACTTGTGAGAATGTTAAGAAATAACAGCTCTTAAACATTGCTAATGATATATAAATTCATTTAATCAGTTTGGAGAGCAATTTTTAAATCTCTAATTAATTTTTAAGTATATTACATATGACTCATTGATTCTACTTCCAGATATTTAACAAAGAAAAGATATATGTACACAAGGAAATGTGTATCACAAGGAAATGTGAATAAGGATGTTTACACATTTGTAAACAATGGCTAGCATTGTTTATGATTACATGTAAAAAAATGGAGAATATTTCCCTTAGAGGCCAAAATATCCATCAACAGGGTAGCGAATAAACAAACTGTGCTATAGACATATAGCACAGTAGTTAAAATAAAGTAGGCCTTTTGCATTAACAGAGATAAATCTGCAAAACGTAATGACTAAATAAAATCATATTTCCAAGGCTATGTGCAGAATAATACCATTTCAGTACATTACTAACATACAAATAGTATTATACATTAATATGTGAACAATTAGCTACAATCAACAATATAGAGCATGTGTGCACATCAGCTTTCAGTTAATGTGTTCTTCTGGGCAAAGAGGGGAAGCACTTTAGCTGTAATGTTTCATGTCTTAAAAAAATAATGATCTGAAGTGAGTATGACAAAATGTTAATATGTATTCATCTGAGTTGTGAGTAAATGGATGTGTTTATATTCTTGGTGTAGGCTGAGATATTTCATAATTACAAAAAATAAAATAAAAACAAAACCCAAATCAATCACAACAATGTAGCACTAGGGTAGGTTAGACCGGCACTTGTAGTTGATTACAGTCCTGTGATCCATGGAAAGAGGCCAAGTAAGAGAGCCAGTCTTTTCACAGAAACATGGTGGGAAACAGAAATAATAATATTTTTACAAGGACTAACTCCTGTAGGATTTGGTTAGAGCAACATAAAAGAAGTGGTATTTTTCCTGCATAGAGAAAAGGAGATACTGATAACCACACGTGAAATGCTATGTTGAAAAGGTTTTTAGCAGAAGATACTAGTAATATGGTTATACTTTTTCTAACTAAATAAATCTGTAATGAAAATAACACCAAAGAAATCAAAGAGATGTTGGACTTCTAATTAGTGTGAAATCCAGAAAGCTAAGGGATCCTTTGTGATATTCTGAAAAAATACATTTGGTCGGGCCACATTAGTACCATATACTAATGTGGTTGGCCTCCACACAAATGGTGTTCTGAGACCCAGAGGGTTTAATCTTCTCCTAGGCAAAAAGTTTCCCTTGAAGTCATGGCCAAAGGGCTATGAGTTAATGAGAGTGTCTCCTTTTCTGGAAAGCTTTGAGAATAAACAATAGTCATGAGCGAGTGAAATGCTGCTTGGGGAAAAAAAGAAATTCTGGATCCAAACCCAGTATAGTGTAGATATGGTGAGCCTTGGTGAAAACTTACTGCCTTGATAGAGGACAATTTAGACAACTAGGTGAAGAAGCTACAAAACATAATTATTTTAGTTAAATTCTATCATCACAGACCATATATACTTTCTCTTTCCTCTCTTCTATTTTAATTCCCTTTTTCTCCACTTTCCTGTTACCCTCTACTAATGCTTTTGTTAATTTGGCCTTGATGGTTACTTAATCAGTTTTACTTACTTAAAAAAATATTTTAATTGAGAGAGAGAGAGAGAGAGTGAGAGAGAAACATCAATGTGAGAGCAAAACATCCATCATCTGCCTCCAGCTCATCTACTACTAGGGATCAAGCTAGCAACCCAGGCATACACCTGACAGGGAATCAAACCAGCAACCATTCAGCACATGGAACGATGCCCAACCAACTGAGTCACATCCGCCAGGGCAGTTTCTGAAGCTGTACCCAGGTCTGTCACTTGCTAATGGAGTGATTTGTGCTTTGAAAAGCATTGTAGTCAGGAAGGTCTTTCATTTTGTAAAAGAACATGTCCATGTCAACCCAACAGTCCCTCTCTGTTGCAGGTGTCTGCAGGCCAGCTCCATCAGGGGAAGCTGGACCCCTCCCTTGTCCCAAGGGATAAATCTTTATGAGTCAAAGCCAAATACAGTAGGATTCCTCTTGCCAGGGACTGTTTTAGGAAAAGCATTGTTGCAATTCTGGCCTATAAGGCAGGAAGGGAAGTCTGCTAAGGAACTCATTTTGTCCCCCGAAATGAAAAGAGACAGGGTCATTCCCTTTCCTGTTTTTCCATGAGACTGTCTGGGATGATGCCCTTACCTACTGCAGCCATCCTGTGGCATGAGGACAGAGGGAGAATGGCAGGATGAAAAGATACGCGGAAACCAAGTCACTGATGCTGTCATTAACCAACGCTGGAACAGCTCAACCCAAGGATTTCCTATGAAGTGAGCTACTAAAATGTCCTAGATATTTAAGTTACTTTTCACCGCGTTTTTTAGTTTCTTACAGCAGAAACTCCCCTAACAGCAACCGCCAACCCAAAACAATGCTTACCAGATTCCATCGGTGAGCTCTTGGCCAAAAGCATCTCCGTGGAGACAGCCCACATCTTATAAAATCGGGGTCATTGGGCTGAGAGAAATTCGTGACTTGAGGCTCTTCCACCTCAGATCTCTTGGGCAGCATGTTAGAAAGCCCACAAGTTTGGAAAGCATGCGTTCACTCAACACGTATTTGAGTGCCAACTATAAGCCAGGAACTATTTTAGAAGTTGGAGATTATAGTGGTGAACAAGATTGGCACAGTCACTGTTTTCATGGAGCTCATATTCGAGCGGGAGGGACAAAAATGATAAAGAAGTAAACAAGATGACTTCAGAGAGTGGTAAGTGCCATTGCTGGAAGGAATCCCAGAAGGCCATGATCCAGAGCCACTGCTGGCGCAGGACCATTGCTGGATAAGGTGGTAGCACAGGTCTTTTGGAGAAAGTGACATCTGAGTGCAAATCAGAGAAGGAACCAGCACATAGGGTTCCTGGGCATCCCCAGGCAGGAAGTAGGGCCATGTGCAAAAACCACGAGGAAAAAATGAGCTGAGGGGAGAGGGGAGAGGAACAGCAAGAGTGTCTGAGTGACTGGAGAGGCATGGAAGACCCAGAGTGCTGGCAGACAAGGTCACAGTCTGCAGGAGCCAGGTCAAGGTGAGGTAGGGCCTGCAAGAGCCATGGCAAGGAATCTGAAATATTCGAAGTTATTCTAAATGCAAAGGAAAGGCGCTCATGCGTTTTCAGGAAGGGTTTAACAACCCATGGTCCAA
Source organism: Murina feae (assembly GCA_004026665.1). Taxonomy (NCBI): domain Eukaryota; kingdom Metazoa; phylum Chordata; class Mammalia; order Chiroptera; family Vespertilionidae; genus Murina; species Murina feae. The sequence continues at coordinate 17,320 of PVJC01033611.1, forward strand.
CCGCAGTGTGCCCTACACACCGACTCGCAGCGCCCTGGGGCGCAGTCCGGCGGAGGGAGCAGCCAGCAGGGCCTGACAACACGGAGGCTCTCGCTTTGCTCCGATCCCGCACAGCCCATTGGGGAGGCTGGCTCATTTCTGTGAGGGAGATGTGAAACCTGACATATTAGCTAGTCAAAAAAAAAAAAAAAAAAAAAATCCCACTTCTTCAAGTTCACTGCCCTGTTGGAGGCCTCACAGCAAGCAGCAAAACTTTCTTTAAAAAAAAAAAAAAACTAGGTCAGGGCCCTTGTGCCTGGTAGCGCACACAGCGCTGGGCCAACTCCAAAGCACCCGCTCCACTTGGAGGTCTCTATTGAGCAATCTGAGTGATGTCAGTACTCAGGGCCTCCGAAAGCCCTACGGTTTCTGAACCTGACCTCACCCATGGTTTTCCTGGTAACTTTTTAAAACCATTACTTCCTGCCCTGTGCTTTATTTATCCCACATGTTTATTTTCTATACAGTCTATTCTGAAACAGAGCTCTGTGTGCGTTTCCAGGTCACCGTGTCCCATCAGGGCAAACTCAACAGATGTGGGATGAGCTGGAAGACAAAACAGGCATCGCCACCGCTGAGCGCAGGCTGCCGCTCCGAGTGGGTCCTTGTTCCCGGGCAGCCAGGACGAGTTGGCATCTGTGATCTGTGCAACCATCTTCCTTCTCCGAAGCACATCCTGTGGGCAAGGCAGGTCCCTCCACCCCCACTCCCAAGAGTGTCCCTTCTGACATGTTCAACATGAGGATGGAGGTCAGAGAGATGTCCACGGATTCCTGAGAAGCCTGCTTTAATTTCTTTTATTTTTCTTGAGGGCACCAGCAATTTCCTTCCATTTAATTCGTTCTTCGGGGCTCCTGGCGCGGTCCACCGTTGTCACGGCAACACGGACCAGCCATGCTGCTCTCCGAGGTTAATGCACCCTGTGGCCCACTGCCCATAGGCTGAATGAAGCCTCATCCCCAACAGCCCTGCCTGCACTGGGCCAGGATGCTGCCCGTGCCCTGCCCCCAGCAGCCTGGCACCACCACAAGGCCAAATGCCAGCCAGAGTTTCAGACAAGACTGATGTTCCTTGTTCCTCTACCAGATCCCAATGAAAAACAAACAAAACGAAACAAAACAAAAAACACACCTCCCTAGAAAACCAAACCCCAAGCCTTTGAACTCAGTTGTGCTAAAGTTAAAATTGATCTTTCATGCTTCTGAAACCGCAAGCAGAAATTTGGTTTTGGTTGTGGGATTTATTTATTCTTTCCTGTGGTGTTTCCTCTTCCGCCTAGGAAACGCGTTCTTCAGCATCTAGTTCGAGTTGCTGGGTATTACGAGGCTTGCATCTATGATGGTGGGGGTGACGGAGGTAGCTTCACTGAAAACTACTGGAATAGAAGCACAACCAAGGAAGGCGGCTTTCTTGTGTTCTTCATTCCTCATTATTATTTATTATTCCTGTATGCCCACACCCAGAACACAGGACAGCTGGCACACACAGGCCTTCAATACAAATTTGCTAAATTAATAAGTAACTAACAATCACTGAGCTCTTACTTTGTGCCAGACACCGTAGCACTTTCACACACTTGTCGCAGCTTTTATTACAGAACTAGGGGGCCAGTGCACAAAAATTTGTGCAGTTGGAAGGGGGGTCCCTCTTGCAGTCTGGGACCCCTTGGGGGATGTCCTCCTGCTGGCATACCTGGCCAGCTTGGGTGAGGGGCTGATGGCTGTTTGCAGGCTAGCCAAGCCCCCCCAGTGGGGACCCTCACCTGGCCAGCCTGGGTGAGGGGCTGAGGGCTGTTTTCAGACTGCCCACAGCTCCCATTTACTCAATGTCCCAGCCAGGTTGGCTGGAATCAGGTTTCTGGGGTTTATTTATCTTCTA
>PVJC01033612.1:0-19310 GCA_004026665.1 Murina feae
TCCCTGAGGATAGGAATTTTTATGTGTGCTGTTTACTGCTGTGATCTTAGCACCTAGAAGACTATGGTGATGCATAGTAGTTGCTCAATAAATATTTGTTGAATTAATGAAGTATATGAGTAAATGAAATAGAGAAAGAACTATTAGAGGAAATAAAAATGAAACATAAACGTGAGCTTAACCACTCCTCCTGGTTCCAGGGTGCTCAGATCCTATCTTCTAAGACAGAAGTAAAGAATGTAAGGAAGGCACTTAAGAGTGTGGGACCAGAGTCTGTGTTATATGTATGGGTTAAGGACAAAAGAGCAGGGGCATTTTGCTGTCTCTTGTAACTAGGAAACAGGGATGGATCTGGGGATGCAAAACAGCTTAGGGACTATGGCTCTTCATCACTCCCCAGATGTTTTCTCAGCTTCTCCAATAGTCTTGGGCATATTCTTCTGGGGCCCTCCCATGGCAGAGAACATGGCTATTGGGAGTTCTAGAATAGATTTATTACAGCTGTCAGTCAAGGGAGGGGAAGAAAGAGTATTTTTCTCAGTCGGCTACATAATCCTAGACGGTAATCCCAATAGATATGACGTGGCCCATTCCTCTAATTAGGACTAAACGCCAAGAGAGCAGGGCGTTTTCACTGTTGCTCACTGCTCATTTCCAAGTTTCTAGAAGAATGCATGGCACAAAGTAGGAGCTCAACAAATCATGATCGAAGGGATGAATAGATTACGGCCACCAGGAGCAGGACACTGATAGCAAACTGCTCTGAAATCAGATGGAATGGGGCAGGTGTTCTTACCCCTGCCTCCCACCAAAATTAATAATAATTAATAATAATAAACTGAGAGAGGAAGGGGTGCCAGGCAACTAAAATATTAGGTGCCCACCTTAGAGTCTAAAAGTCTTTATGATTTTTTTTGTCATAAGAAGGAGTGATTTTCCTTTTTAATCTTTAAAAAGTCCCTTCTAGGGAGAGCACAGTCTTTGAAGGGAATAAACATTAAGATTGAAGTAAACTGCGGCTCTCTTCCAGACATAGTCATGATGGAACAAAATGCCATTTTTCTAGGTACATACGTTTTTTTCTAGGAACAAAAGAATTACATTTATAAAAGGACTGGAGGATAGACACTCTGGCAAAGTTAGATTGTTTTAGAAGTTGGTTAACTTTATCCCACCTAATTTTTATAAATTTAAATGTAGGAAGGCATATATGCAGTACATTTTCATAGGTTAAAAGAATGAAATATGCTTCATGGGCAACTCAACAACAGTAACTAAAAGTCTTTAAAGTGGTTCATATTTTTTGACCAGCAAAATGAGGAATTTCCCCAGAAATCTCTCCTAAGGAAATACCAACAAATGTGTAAAAAATTTATGGAGAGTCTGTGCTTATAAGAGAAAAAACAACAACAACTCCATAACCATTAAAAACCAGAAATTAAATAATCTGTGGTATATTCATATATAAAATGACAAGAATCATGTTTTAGGACACATAACACAGGAAATTATTCAGAGTATAACTATTAATTTTAAAAAGCCCTGGTTGTAGACTATGATTTTTTTAAAATATATTTTTATTGATTTCAGAGAGGAAGGGAGAGGGAGAGATAGAAACATCAATGATGAGAGAGGATATTGATTGGCGGCTTCCTGCATACCCCACACTGGGAATTGAGCCCACAAGCTGAGCATGTGCCCTGACCGGGAATCAAACGCTGACCTCCTGGTTCATAGGCTGACACTCAACCACTGAGCAACACTGGCTGAGTGTACATTATGATATAGAGCATGATTCCAATTTTATTAAAAAAATCATATTAACAGTGTAGTTCTTTTGACATAAAGAATTGAAGTATTGCTGGTGGAATTTATTTTATTTTCTTCATTGTGCTTTTCTGTGAATTTTGAATTTTTACAGGAAACGTGTTAGGTAACAACACTGAACATAAAAAAAGACCTTAACATATTGTGTTTGTAACTTCTCCAGTCTTCTTTGTATACAGAGCTTAAAGAGCTAACCGACCTTATGAAGTGTTTCTAGTTATATTTGACATCCTGAGATGTACATAAAAACATTTTTCAAATGCATGTATTCTGTGGACTTCTATTTTTTTGTCTGGAGAAATTTGGTCCTGTAGCTTTTGTTCCTGCAATAATTGCACATTTCTCCACTTTTTAAATGATCTGCACTGAAAGTCCTTGCAAGAAAAAAAGTGTCTAGGAGTGATTGCAGGGAGCCCACAGGGGACAGCTTTAGATATAAAACTTTAAAGGTAACAGAAATGTTGATTTGCTTTCTCTTATAAAATCTACCACCAATGGGATGCTAGCAAGCACTGTGCACAGCTCAACAATGGGATCTAGGAATAGAATTAGAACAATGTGGGAGGAACATGAAAGGTGACTTCAAGAGGACCGATTAATTAAGTGAGGCACAATGGTGTTATGCAGGTGGGAAATCAGGAACATTTCTTGTTTTCAAGCTTAGGGGGGGGGGGAAGGAGAAAATAAATAGAAGCAGAAGCAGATCCACTGTATTAGCCAGGAAAATGTATTCCTAAATCTGACTTCAATACATAGGAGTGACTCCACAGGACCAAAATATTTTCTTATTAAATTCAACCTAGAGAAAACACTTGGTATTGCTACTGATTCATTTCTTATGTTTAGTTCTTAAAGACACCACAACTTTGATTTTACCTTTTAGTTGTTATTTTGATGTGGTTGTGAGAGGCAGAAAGTATAGGTGTTTCCCTATGCCGCCATCTTGGTTCTCTCCACAACTTTTATTTTAATGAGTGTCTCATTAAGGTTAATGGTTCCACGTCTATATGACAGAAAGTCAACATAAAAATATGTTACAGAAGAATCAAGCAGACAGAAAAAATTGTCTGTGGAGAAGGACTAGTCACTCAAGAATGGATGTAGATTTAAATAAGTGAAAATTGTAGCCAAAATCTTCACTAAGATTTTAATCACCTTAATTTTGCAAGGACTTGCCATAGTTACAGCAAGAAAACCCAAAGTCAAAAGAACATAGATTTAAAATAGGTTTCTTATAGGTAACTACCTAAAGGGAACAGCAACATGGAAAGACTATTTTGTTCAAAATAGTTTAAACATTGGAAAACTTAGTATGTCCAGAAATGGGAAATGGTTTTGTGATATATCATATAGTCACTCACTGTAATAAAATATAAATATTAAAACGATGGTTATAAGCATTATGCAGTAGCATATAAATATTTCTTCACTAATGTTAAAAATAAGAATTTTAGATTAATTAGTACATACATGTATGCATATTTATAGCTGTCCCAAAAAATGTATACACACTTTGAGTGATTATAGAGTCAGTATTTATTCACATGAAGTTCATTTTCAAAATTTAAAAGAATCTACAGAAATGAATAATTTTTTTGTTAATACCTGTTTTCAAACTGATGACCATCTGGTCCAGGCACTGCTGATAATGCAAAGCATTGGAATCGCAAACATCAAGAATCATGTTGGTATTTGTGCACCTTCAATTTGTCAACTGTTGCCAGTTTTGTACCATAAACTTTATCTTCTATGTATGCCCATAAAAAAGTCTAGTGGATAAGTTTTCTTTGTTCAAAGCTTCGTTTGGCTTCATCCATTATTTCAAATCAGGTAAACCTGAAAAGGAGTGAAAAGTAAGTGAGTTATAAGTTGTTACAGCATGTGTACATTTTCTGGAGATATAGGGTTTCCAAAATGGTGATGTTTGTATTTCAACTGTGTTTTCAAACTTCCAGTAGTATTTTAGGATGCATTTCCTTTGTTCAAAGCTTCATCTGGCTGAAAGAAAGAAACATCAGTTGAACTATCCCCTGTTAAAAAGTGTAAAATGCTTTTGGAACACCCTGTATATTTAGCATAAAAGGAAAAATTAATGGAAGCAAAAACTCCATTCCATTATTTTTTTCTTATGTGCTAATAATATCAATTAGAGTAGTGGTGTTTTATGTTTTTCTAAAATTTCCATGTTGTGGTTATAAAAATAACTTGAAAAAAATTCACTTACATTCATCTCTAAAAAAGTTTCTCTGAGTCATCACCCTACAAGAATTCTTCTAAGGTTAAGTTGACCTCATGTTTATTTTCCTGATTGGAAAATAGAAAGTATAAAATTTATTATATTTTTTCATTGACCTGGGACATATTGTTTTTGTTTTTGTTTTTTGTTTTCCTTTTACTTAGGATTAGATGAGGTAATACATTTGGAAATTATTTTATTTTATTTTTAAATATGTTCTATTGATTTTTTACAGAGAGGAAAGGAGAGGGCAAGAGAGTTAGAAACATCGATCAGCTGCCTCCTGCGCGCCCCCTACTGGGGATGTGCCCGCAACCAAGGTACATGCCTTGACTGGAATCAAACCTGGGACCCTTCAGTCCACAGGCCAAAGCTCTATCCACCCAGCCAAACCAGCTAGGGCTGGAAATTATTTTAAAAATAATAAAAATGTAACACCAAAAGCTAATATGACCACAATCATCTCTCTTTTCCATGGTATAGAGTTATGAATACAACTGCCCTCCCCTGCTGGTTCCCAAGCTGCTTTGATTTACTACCCACCTACTTCCTTCTGCTTCTCCTAATAATCTCATTCATACAATAAACACGTGTTCAATAAACACTTACTAAATAGAAGAGTGAACTCATAGGGACTAGTGGCACTTGAATCAAAAGGTGTTTTTTTCATGACTCTGTAAGATTGGGTAACTTTGAGTGAGAATTACATTTCAGAATGGTCTATAGGGGATACCAGAATCCAAATTTGCTGTTTTCATTGAGTTCAGAGGAATAGCAAAGGAAGCTTGTATTCAAATAAGGACTCTGTAAGTGGTCTCAGGGTACTTTAAAAAAGTATAGAAGCCTGGTAGTTTAGATATGCTCACGGAGGCAGAGGAGAGTTTGGAGGGGGAAAAGGGTAGTGTGGGAACCTCAATTTTTAATTATTTTTACTTAGCAATATCTGGAGGAGAGAGGTCCTTCTCCACAGGTTTTATCCATGAGGAATGCCCAGCTGTCCATCCCTGGAGACCTCTCCCTGCTCCCCAGAAAAGCTGGCCACCAAGATTGATCTCAGAGTCCTCAGTCTGGTAAGAGCAGAGTTGAGGTAACTACCTGGATGTGCTGGATTTTGATTTTGTTGGTTTCTTTGTTTGGGGTAAAGAATCTTCCTGACTTGGGCGGGTTTGTCGGACTACTTGAAGACTGTCAGTTAGGTGGCCTAGATTGAAGCTGCCCCATTTGGAAAATTTAGTTTAATGAGGAAAAGGATACCTCACCTTAAACAACAAAACTGGTGTTTACAAAGAGCTAAACAATCGTTACGGAAGTGACCCTTTCTGAGAGGTGTCAGATCACATTTCCCCTTATCAACCAACTTTGACTTAAATTTGATTGTGCGTGCAAAGTCCAGAGTTCCTTGCCTGAGTATTTCTGGGACTCCCTGGGAAATGCTCAGGTTACAGAAATTGGTCCTGGTGGTGGTTGTCACCTCGGCCTTCTAGCTGCGCCGCTGTCTTCTGTCAGCTCCTTTCCTGCTGTCTCCCCCCCATTTGCTGGGTTCCCATCTCTCTTCATCCTGCAGCTGGATGTCTCATGACTATATTCCTCCAGTCACTTCCCTTACCCTCCCCACCCCCCACATACTTGTCTGTCTGATGATCCAAGGCATTAGGAAGGTTTGGGGGTTTCAGAAGGCAGCAACAGTAAAGAGAATGCAAAAGGGATTCCAAACATGTCAGCATTCAAAAGCCCTCCATGAGGTCATCTACAGGGTGTATAGCTCTTTCCTCAACTTCCCTTTCAGGGTCGCCCCAGCCTGTTGCTGAGTCACGTGCAGTGCCAGCCCCGAGCTCATCTGTCTTATCTGAAGTCCATGCCCTTGAGCCCTAAGGGACTCCAAATAACTTGGTGTTTTCCCTTTCCTTCCAGAATGACTGGGAATATTTATCTCTGATGGAAAAAGGGCCACAGGAATAAGGTTTTCTCCAAAGGCTGTAGAATAAATTAAACTCTAAAGTTTAACAATGTACGTTTTCCTAAAGCAGGGTGTGCGGTTGTTCAGGACACCAGTTGTGGAATAGAGCCCAGGCCCAGGATGGGCCACACCCACCCGGGCCCATTCCTTTTTACATGTTCTCTTGCACCGTAGGGTGAAGAGAGCCTTAGGACTCTCTACAGGCCTTTCTCTGATGCTGGCTGTCCTGTCCCATCTCGGCAACTCCTGGACGCAAATGCTGACAGACACACGTCACTCTGTCACATATACTCACAGATATGCGTAGGCCAGTATGCATTCACACGTAGGGAAGAAACATTTCTTTATTGGCTATATAAGCTGTAGAAACAGATCTGTTGAAAGATCGCTCCGATTTACATTTCTAAGCAGATGGAACAGATTGCAGCTGGGTCTGCATTTAGGTCTTCCCCAGAGTGTGGGTGGGTATTACATAACCACAGGACCCACTCAGGTGGCTTTTCCCAGCACTGGAGAACAGGCATCTTCAAAGCAAACCCAAGCTGTCACCCTTGAAGAGAGAGTCAGCTTACAGCGTTTCCAGCATGAAAAGAAAATACACTAAAGAAGGGTTATGAGCAAAGACTAGTTCCATCAGATAGCAAAATGCATAATGACACTGGAGTAATTACATTCGTTGATAATCAAGGCAGAAATAGAGAAATCAATGAAAAGATTATAGGGTCTGGAAATAGACCTGCGTGTGCTTGGGATTTGACATGTAGGATAGTATTTGAAATCAGTAAGGGGAAATTACGTTAGGTAATAAGTTATGTTTGGGCAACTGGAAATTTGGCAATAATATATAGCTAGATTCTTACCTCAGGTCTTATACCAAACCAAAGGCTTAAAACACTTATACTTAAAGGATTAAGGAACAACAGTGCTAGAAGAAAAAAACAATAATTTAAGAAAGAATTTTATAGTGGGGAAGCTCTTGGGGGCTGACATAAAAGCCGGAAGTTATAAAGCCCAACATTGATAAATCAATGTTTTTAATGTAACAAGTTCAGTATACAAAGTTAAAAAAAAATTTAAAGGACAAAGTAGGAAAAATGATAGATATAGTAATTTCATATATGTATGTATATACTTACGAATCAAGAAGAGTAAACGAACAATTGAAAAGAAAATGAGTAAAGCGTATGAGTAAGTAGCCCATAGAAAAAAATGTGCTTCTGTTTATGTATCTGTATTGTGTTCAAATAGAGCATTAAAACTGCACACAGGATTTATAAGCGGGTGTTTTCCCAATTTTATTCATGATTTAAAAATGGAAATTAAAACAGTAAAATACCATTTTTACCTATTGGTGAATACTGGCTGTTGGCAAGGTTGTGAAAAGCAAGCACGTTGCTTTCAATTATTATTGTTGAGAGCAATGCGACTTCATTTGTAAAAAATTGACAGTGTGCGTACTTTTAAGTCAAGGATTCCACTTCTAGTAAGATAAGCTTGCCCAGAAACACCAAGATACGCGTACAAATCATTTAACTGCAGCGTGGCTCGTAACAAACAACTGCAAGCCACCCGACGGTCACTTACGAGAGGACTTATGAACTGTAGTCTGCCCAGACAGTATTCAGTTCTTAAAGAGAACCCGTTAAATCGGAGTGTACTGATACGGAAGGATGTCTAAATACATTATAACAAGTAAGCGGTGGAACAGTAAGCTTGTGTGACTCCCATTTGGATGCTCTTTAAAGTGTTATATATAGATTCGGTTGCGTATGCAGAAATCATTTCTTGAAGGATAGAAAGCACACTGTGAAGTGTGATTACCTGTGGTGAGGGCACATGGGGGATAGGGAGAGGAATTTTACCTTTTATTTTAGACCATTCTGCACAAATGAAGATTTTACTCTGAATATGTAATATTTTCACAATATATAACACTGTTAATCTTTGGGATTAGTCTTGGCAAGGGCAGACAGTGATACGTAGGAGGCCTAGAGACTGGTCTTACCCTGGAGGCTGAGGAAGCCAGATGGGGTAAGAGGCATGACCACTCCAGAAAGGACCGCTTACCTCATGCCCGCCGAGGAATGCAGTGCCACCCAGCACCTGTGGCCAGTCCTGAGGTGAACTCGGAAGGTCAGTTTCCATTTTCCCTCTTCCTCTTCTCTCACCTGCTGGGGTGCAGTGCAGAGGGCAGTCCCTGGTACAGCCCTCAGGCCACTGTCAGGAGCCAATGTTGCTGAGTTTGGTACTAGCCTGTCATTGTACTCCCGGTCTCACCTTCCTATTAGCAAAAAGATAGAATAGGCGAGTAGTAGCCACTGTAACTGAGAAGACTCCGCTCAAGCTTCCTCTACGAGGCGCCAACATGAAAGGTTCTGGAACAGTCCGAAGCCTCCCAAGTCTGACTTCTGTAAATGTGAGTGTGAGTTAGGAAAGAGTCGTCCAATGGCAACAGCTTGGGAATTGCTCAGGGAGTGTTAGGACACATGGGAACTCTTTGACAGAGCCCACACTTGTGATCCCTATGGGAAGGCAGCGCATACTGAAGGAGCTCTGGAATGTAGCAGTTCTTGAATGTTTTTGTCTTTCCTCTGTCTCCTTTCTTCTCTGGGAAGCCAGACATAATCCTTTCAGCTGGGTTTTCAAAACTGCCTGAGCGGGTGGCTGCTAAATATTCTCTCAGCTCTATTTCTTCTTCTGTGCCCAAAGCAGCTTTAGGCCCCAGTCAATGGTGTGGAAATGATAGGATTCTCATGACAGGATTGGAAGCTAAGGGCCTGGAAAGTCTCATTTTTGATAAGTCACGACCCTCCAGGAAAAGCCGGAAGGGAGTTCCGTTAGACTTTGCTGGGCTCCACGGGGCAGAAGGAAGGAGCCTCCTGCCTGCACATTTTCCCAGTCCAGGAATGTGCTTATGTCCTTGAGAATTCACGCTGTAGCATGGCAGTGCCTTATTTGAGGGGAACAGCTCCCAATGGGTGGCAAAATTCCAGGGTGGATAAGATAGATGCTCAGTGTTGGGGGAGCATGTCTGTGGGCTGTGGACAGAAAAAAAACTGGAGCCAGTTATAATATTTCTTCTTAGGACAACAAAGGAGGCACCTGGTCCAGGTGGCTTGTCTGGGAAGGAGTAGACTCAGTCTTTCTCAGTGCGATGCAGTGATGGACCCACGTGGCCACACTGTAGTGTGCATGTGCGTGTGCACGTGTGTGTATGCAAGCATGCCTGTGTGCGTGTGTGTGTGTGTGTGTGTGTGTGTGAGAGAGAGAGAGAGAGAGAGAGAGAGAGAGAGAGAGAGAGAGAGAGAGAAACAGATAATGAGAGAAAGTGGTAGAGCTAGAGATACTCTGAGAAAGAGAGAGCTTTGGGCTTCATGTGAACTAATTCAGACAAATAAATTTTTGCTGCCAGTGAAGGTATAAGCTAACTTCTGGTCAAATTGTTGCTTATATTTGTTTTTGAAATCAAAGCTTATTCTCCAAAACTGTCTCATTGGTATGATATTATTGGTGACAACAGTGTTAGAGCCAAGGAATTCAGAACACCTGCCTGGGCTCCTCCCTTATCCCCCTTAGAACATTCTTTGGAAGGTGCACCATGTGTAATACACTGAAAGTAAATTCACAAAGCTCAGTCCCTAAGATTCTGGAAAAGTTGACTGGACTACATGAGCATATTTTTTTCTTCCAGCTGGTTATACCCAGTGCATCACATCTGCCAGCTGCAGGGGAACAGAACTACAGAGAGAGGGAGAAGGCAGAAAGACTGTAAGAAAGAATGCAATTGTTTCCAATGCAGTGTCCAACATGGCCTAGGCTGCCCTTGGAGCTGTGGGCTCAGCCTTGGCTGTTGACAGAGAAGAGGGGGCAGAGCAGTGCTGAAAACAAGTCTGGGGCCAACTTCCCACTTCAGCTGATGGATGAAAGCAGGAAAGCAGAGCCATTTCCAAGTGCATTCCACTCCCAAGTGTGCATTCCACTGCATGACAGCCCTACCTTCTAGGGAAAGTGGCCCCACCAGTGTCCTGGAGTCGGGCAGTCAGAGCAGTCTGAATTGTCACCTCTGCTTTCAGTGGTGTGCGCAATGGGAAGGAGAAGTGAAGAAGACTGTATGTGTGTGTGTGTGGGGGGGAGGGATTGGGGGGAAATAGATGGAGAAGCCTCTAGAGCTTGAGGCTTCTGGGAAAACTTTAGAAACCACCTAGTCCAATCCACACACTTGGGAGATGAGGCAATTTATGTAAATGATGTGAATTTCACCAGCAGGATCAGGATTCAAGCCAAGGTCTCTGGCTTGGAAACTCTTGCACTAAACTACTTGCCTCTGTGAGGTAACTGCAAATCTCAGGATACAGAGGAGCTCTGTTGGGAGACCATGTGCTGCACCAGTCCACCTCCCTCTTTGGAGCATCATAAAAACAGATATCCCACCAAGTGACATACCCCAGGGTGTAACGATCATGATATTGCTTTTGATGCAAATTTATGTTCACAGTGTAAGTTTTTTTTTTCCTGAGCATGTCATATAGTTCTGGACATTATAGGGAAGGATTGTTATTAAATTAGAGCTACCAAGGGTATATGTTTTGTTAAGTTTGGGCTTCGAGGCACTGTCCATTGAAATATACAAGGAACCAACTACTGTATGGAGTGTGGTTGTTTTAGCAGCTTACAACTGATTTTTCACAAACCACTGTCCTCATTTACTAGACCCATGGAGATGGATAAGGTAGAATTTTCCCAACATAATGACTGTTCTTCAGAATAATTTCATAAAAATAGAACTAGTGCAGCCCAATTATTTCCACTCTTGTCTGAAAAGCAAGTGAAGGGCCTGAAGAATGCCTTCAGGAGCCAGTCCCGGGGGTGGAATGGCATTGCTATGTTTCTCTTCATATTTCTGATTATGAAACCTATTTATGAAAAGTACCCAGAAAAGGGTTTGTAAGGAAAGGCATGAGCTAGGAGAAGTTGGTGAGTGTGTGAGGAAAACTTATTCCATGTAACCAGTTGATCTGACATTGGACCATGATCACAATCATAAGGATTTCAGAATTAGTTGCTCTCTAAAGAGATGAAGATCTAGCTTACTCCTCATCTGATAGAGAATTTGGGGTGCATCTTCATCTTGTTGGTATCGAGAGGCCATGAAGTTGCCCTGTGTGATAGTAACTGTTGCTGTTTATGAGTCAGGAAATTAGATCCTGCATCCCTACTTGCTCCAGTGATGAAGGTCAAGATTTGACCATCTGTTTAAGTCAACGGTAGGGAACATGCAGTGGTCCTGTGAGAAATATTAGACTTTGGATCCAGGTTTCAGAGTTTAAATTCTGAAATCACCACTTCTTAAATAAGGAACCTGGGGCAAGATATCCTTTTCGTGCTGCAGTTTTTTCTAGTTGGAAAACAGGGCTCTGTTTTATGTCAAAGAGTAGGTGTGATGGTTAAAGGAGAGAGCATGGGCATAAAAGTGCTTAGCACAGAGCTAGGCACATGCGCAGCTTCATAAGTGCTGATGGTTACATATCCTGGTTTCTGGTTCATTGTATGAATTGAAAAATGTTAGCTTTGTTTTCCTTCCCTTCCTTCTTGAACCCAACAATCTGCTTTTCTTAGGCTCGCATTGCTAGCGATAGCAATAACCATTTGAAGCTAATTGAATCTCATTACAGGCAACACATGCATTTTATGTTTTATAGCTCATGTCACCAAATAAGCATAAATATTTTCTGTGACTAGGTCAAATCCAGTACAGGAAACAAAATTTGTGACTGGAACCAAGACAATCTTAAGAGGCTCCTCCATGTGTTGATATTAAAGTAACATGTCAGTTTGGAATCTTCAGGATTTGGAATAGTCAAGGGCTCTTTTCATTAAAGTTATTTGGAAAGGCAGCCTGAGAATAACATAGATGGCCTAGAAGCAAGCTAAGTATTTCTGGAAACCACACACATTTGTTTTCACTTAGTAAAATGTATTTTCATGGTGAGTGTAACACTATGGACAGTGCCATGGTGATGGGCCACACTCTTGCCAAGTTCTCCTTAGCACATTGCTGAGAGGTTCAATGACCTCTGGGAGACACAAATGAAAATCGAAGTCTGAAATAAAAATTGGTAATTGTCTAACTCATGTGATCAAAGTGAATATTTAAAAAAAATTACGTGGCGACTATGCCTCAGGATGAAAGAGTAAGTATTCAGCATGTTCCCACCTCATTCTGCAATAATTTCTTAGGCATTTCCTGTATCTTGGCTTTTTGATACGTTATCTAATATTCTTACTGCCACTCTGGTGTGCATTATTACCTTGATTTAAAAGATGAGGAAACAGGGGTTAAGAAAGCTTCAAAATATGGCTCATGAATGGTGGAGTTCAGATTTGAATTTAGGTCTGACCCCAAAGACCAAAATCTTAGCCATTGCATTAGATTACTTTGCAAGTGAGTTTGAGGTTCCATGCTCTGGGTGTGTGAATGCCTTCATTTTCAACCAGCGGTTAGGTGCTGGTGTTACAGTCAACACATCCGGGGGCTACTAAAATAGTCCTGGAGGCATGAGTTTGAACAGAGATTTCCCTCGGCTGCTATGTTTCAGGTTGAAAATCCTGCCGAAGGAGTTGTAAAATAAACCTGAGCAAGGTCTTACCTGGTTCCCTCAAAGCAGCAATGGAACCAGATTTACAGAGAATTCTGTTGTCCCAACTCATTCATTCGCCAGCTCTCACTGAATTCTGTATTCAGTGCCTGCTCCTTCTTGAGTACCTTTCTAGGCACCTGCAACATGTTAGCGAGCAAGATAAATACATCTGGGCTCTCTTTACATTCTATTCTAGGCTCTGAAAACTCCAGAATCATCTCGATTTTCAAAGAGGAATGGTATTTGCCAGTTTGAAAGTCTGCAGGGGAGATGGTCCAATGACATGTTTGCTTTTGCATACTGCAGTGAAATGCCCTCTTGGTTCCTCGAGTCTAAGTAAATACAGGGATATTGAGAAGCTTGAAACTGAAATGTTTCCGTCAACAAATTCTGACTGATTGGATGTGGAAGGATAAAACAGTCTCAGCAATCAGCACCCTCCAGGTATGCCGCTCTGCCTGTGTCATTTGTGGCCATGTTAGTGCTTTTGGTATTCACTGGATTCTTTAAAAAAATGCTTTAAAATTTTTTTCAATTACAGTTGACATTCAATATTATATTAGCTTCATGTGTACAGCATAGTGGTTGGATTTTTATATAACTTACAAGTAAGTGACCCCCCCTGATCAGCCATTCTTAAAGTGTCAGAGCTGTCAGGACAAATGGGGGCCTTAACTGTTATTTACTTTTGCCCTGGGAGGTCAGATAAATGTGTCCGAAGACTTGACAAACATTATGGTAATTATTGTAAGAAGTCTTTTTTTCAGTATGAGAAACAATGATCCTTCCAAAAACAAAACAAAACAAAACTCAAAATAGGGTTTTCTGAAATCCACCCTGTCTATGAACCCCCAGGTAATTTGCTGACTATTTCTTTTTTTATTTCTGAGGCCAGGAAGAGCAGGACAGGCGGCCAGCATAAAACTTCTATCATGAGAGGCTGCTGTGTGAAGCTCTGGGCTTCTGAAGCTGGAATGCCTGGGTTCAAAGGTTTGGCCCTGCCTCTAGCCAGTTGTGAGACCGTGGCAAGATAGTTCCGTTTGTCCTTCAACCTTCTCATCTATAAACTGTGGATGCTAGGAATAGTACCCCTCTCATTGTTTTCCTGTGAAGGATAAATGAGTAAAAACACGTAAGGCATTTAGAAAGGTGTTCAATTAAAGTTAGCTGTCATCAAGTAGGGGGTTCGTTATGCTGTGAAGCTTCTGACCATCCCAACTTTGTATTTAATGCATCCTTCTAACCTAGCCATACTCAACTGGTGTGTTCAAGAGTTTTTAAAACGTGCAATGACTGTTTAGACTCTTTTCCCTTACACTGTCCAATTAAAAAAAAAATGACAACAACCAACACAATAATAGCCGTACGATGTGAATAAATCAAACTTATACCTATTTTTTGTGTCAGATTGGCAAAAAGTATATTTTGTGTGTGCTGCAGGATTTTAAGTAATTAGTTTATGTGTTATGAGATGAAAAAGGTTGAAAATCACTGTTTAGACAAATACCTGTGGATCTCCATAGCAAGCTGTGTAATTAAGATTAATCTGAGAATTCTGTATTCCTTAACCCCCCTTCCCCTGCCCGCCCCCCCGACATTATCTGTGAGATAATCCCATCCGAAGGGTCATGGGCCAGATGAGGATGGGGAAGGGAGAAAAATGTTATGTGTTGCTTCCTGTTTCCAGCACTAAATGGGCCATTGCTTTAAAAGCTTGGGAGTGTAGATGCTTTAATTAAATTAGCTT
Source organism: Murina feae (assembly GCA_004026665.1). Lineage (NCBI taxonomy): Eukaryota > Metazoa > Chordata > Mammalia > Chiroptera > Vespertilionidae > Murina > Murina feae. The sequence continues at coordinate 14,406 of PVJC01033612.1, forward strand.
CATCATTTCCGGAGGAAAATAGGAACTAAAACACAGGCTAAGGAGCTATAAATTTTCCTTGTTGCACGCAGTCAAACCTGAGGCCATTTGTTACCTTGCATTTGCCTAGGATTTAAAATGCGGCAAATTATTTTGGAGACTGTGGTCTGTATAATTGGTTTAGGTAAAAGGCTCACTTAAAATTCACAAGACACTTTCACCTAGTGAGGGAATCAGTATGTAACTGTATTTGTAAGCAAATGTTCTTCCTAAATGCTATTTTTATTTAATTTTAAAAAATATTTTTACTGGTTTCAGAGAGAAAGGGGAGAGGGGAGAGAGAGAGAGAGAGAGAGAGAGAGAGACATCAATGATGAGAATCATTGATCAGCTGCCTCCTGCATGTCCCACGCTGGGGCAAGTTCTAGGTAGAGAATTGTCTCTGCTAAGCACAGGTTGGCCAGACACAGTTAAGTTCTATAGCAGGAAATTCCTGGGGAAGAGGAGGATGGCTGTTTGAATAAATCAGCAACTTGGTTCCTTAATACGTTTTCGGGTTGGGAGATGATAACGCTGGAATGACCATTTTGGGGAAACGCTTGGGAATTTCAGAAGTTTCAGTTTTCTGTTTCTGATGCAAAACAAGTATGAAATCATGACAGGTAACACGGTGCCCATGAACAGCCGCAGTTCTCCTTACCCATGGCACGAATATTGAGTGAGAACTGGCCTCAATTTCACTGTATCAGCACCAGGAATCAGAATCCTACCCATTTGTCAGATTGGCAAATAGTTAGGTGCAAATAGGAGGGGAAGCCTGGCCAAAGGCAAGAAATTTCTTTTCTGTTTCGAGAAAATAAAAATTCTACTGAGCTCAGGTTTAATTAAGTGGTGATGGAAGCACATTTAGTGACAAGAGACACTATTGAACTAACTGTCTTTAATACTGTTTCAATGTAATTACTCACTGAGGGTACCTTCCAGTTTCCTCATAAGCAAAATGAAGTTAACAGTAGCATCTATTATTTGGAGTTTTTTTGGTCAATATTAAATGAATTGGTATGTATAAAATGCTTAGAATAGAACTTGCTTTCTCACAGTAAATCGTCTAGAAGTGTTCACTTTTATTGCTGTTACCTATTTATGTCTAATAAACATATTTAGACAACCAAACGCGTTGTTTTCATGTTTTTTCTGTGTTGGGCTGGTGTTTATCTTTAAACCTGTTAAGTGGCAGCAAACATCTCTTACACCGCAGACTCTAAAGGAATGATTTAGTTATCAGCATCACCGACCCCCACAACTATTTGGAGTGTCATTAGAAGACCGTTCCAGACTGTTATGCATACTGCCTGGGGTTGTAGACAAGGCTCTGTACTTTGGAAATTCAGAAGCTCAGTAGGGACACATGAAAAGTGTGCCTCCCCTGCATCTCCAACCGTTCTCTGCTTATTGATCCTGGAGCAACACACAGGTTGCACAGTTCCTGGCATACCTGTCTTGAAAGAATGGCTGGAAGATTAACGTGGTAAAATAGCCAAGAAAATAGCCAAGATTAAGCACACTGTTGAGCCATATTCGGTTTAATGGAAACAGAATAAAGTGAACTCTCTTCTTATATCAAAGCTACATAGAAAGTAATCAAACATCTTTGTTTCACCTTCTTGTCCCAGCTGCATGAGGTTGTGCCTGCTACCAAGAGCAGCATAAAGAGGAGAGAATGCTGTTTTTCTCAGAATGATGGAAGACCTACACGACGGTGAGTCAGCAGGCCAGCAGGTATCTCCCGCGTGGGAAACACCAGGTACTGCTCATTCTCTCCTCCACCTGGTATTCTGACTGCCCCCTAATTAGCTCCTCTTTCTGCATACACTGCAACAGACTTGATAGAGAGGTTTGACGTTCACCCCACCTCTCTAATCTCCTAAAATTCTTGTCATTATCTGTCCTTGATGGCTAACTCAGAAATATCAGAAACTGCATTGAGAACATCTTCCTCTAAGAAGGGACCAGAAGCATGGAAGTCACTTGTCTCGGGCCCCAAAGTGACACAGAAGAAAAGTCAACAAAGAGGCCTTTGACTTGAGGAGGGAAGAAGTGTTATCTAAGAGCGATGCACTAAAATAACAGCATTAAATGTAGGTTCCAGTACAGAATTAAACTGGTTAGAGTTAAACAGGAGAGAGAAATGGAGGGGTCTAACCAAGACAGAAGGGTAACTATAGGTGGTCCCAGCCATATAGTGGTTCAATATGATTTTTTGACTTTATAATGGTGCCAAAGTGATAAGCATTCAGTAGATACTCTACTTCAAATTTTGAATTTTGAAGTTTAGTCTTTTCCCAGGCTAGTGATATGCAGGGTGATACTGTCTTGTGATGCTGGGCAGTAGCAGAGAGCCAACATTCTCAGCCCTGCGATCGTGCAGGTAACAACCAATACTCCACAGTATACTGTGCTGCTAGCATTTTTTTTTTTTGATATCGTGTTTTCACACCCCATCATGTCTACAAAATGCCCATCTGTGTCTCATACTTCTGGTTAAAAAAAGAGGAAGGCAATTTCTCTGGAGATGAAATTCAAGGTAATTATCCAACTGTGGCTAATATAAGCATTTTGAGACTATTTAAGGTAGGCTAGGCTAAACTATGATATTTGATAGGTTAGAAGTATTAAATGCATTTTTGACTTATGATATTTTCAACTTACAATGGCTTATTGGGACATAACTCTATTATAAGTTGAGTTATGTCCCATTTGTGTCTATAGATATTCCATGTAATTGCATTTGTACAATATGGAAGGCTTGCCACTTAGCCATAGAGGATACCTTCACTCAGCCTTTCTTAACTGAACCCAATAAGTAATTTGGGTGACTATTTTCTCAGATTTCCTAAGGGTAATTCAGAACATTCTAGAGGCATAAGAAATAAGTTAATTTATGACATACAATAGATGTCTTAGGACAGTAGAGCTTCAGGCAGGTGAAGTAAAGGTCCCCATTGTTCTTGGCACTGCATGTTTCAAAGATGGAGATAGTAATGTAGACAGTATACAACTGGGAATGCCTATCTGGTCAGGGAGTAGGATATGTTTTCCTCATCCCCCTTACCCAATACAGGTTTTGGAGTTCATTTAATTATGAATTGCCATTGATTTATTCATTCGTTCACTCAACAAATAACTATTAATCTCTTGCCCTTTCCTAGGCACTATGCAAAAAGCAAGGGATATAGAAGTTAACAATAAACAAACAAAAATAAATAGGTGACCTTTTGTGCTATGTTGAGGGAAAACTACAAGAGTGCCAGGAGAGAAAGAAAAATGATGGGTTTGGAGCATGAATGGTAGGGTGCTAGTCATGCTTCAGATAAGGTGTAACTAAGCATACACAATCTTTGCTCAACTTAGCTGAGCAGGTGGTGGTAGACATTCCAGCAATGTTTATGCATTTATGCACAGAAAAATGTTATCTCTGTGTCTCACAGTTATTTTATAAACACAAGCAATTCCTCCTGAGGGTCGCTGCCATGGTGCTGGGCATCATTGTGTGGCCAGTTCATGAGAGAGCTGGAGTGTAGCAGGCAGAAAATAATACTGAATAACTTTAATGGGTAAATGAAAGAAACTTTTAGAACAATAAGATGTTGAATCTGCAGTGTCATGAAACAAATCAGTCCCACATTTTCTCTATTTATGGTTGAATTTTTGGTAACAATAAAGCACTCATATTTTTAAGCTGAAATCAAAGCAATCACAGAGAATGTAAAGTCCTGAAAAAGTTGCATTTCTTTTTTCTGTTAAAAAGATACCCTCAAGATTCTGGTATAGTGTGTATTGTGTGTGTGTTGATTTTTAGCTGTATTGTTTTAATCCATCATATACTTCTGAGGTGACATTGCATCATACATCTGACCTTACAATGTTTTCAAGTTTCAATTTATTCCTACATTTATAGAGAAAGTCCTTGCAATTTTAGAACTTTTCTTTTATCTGTAAACAACTTTAAAGTTGGCTATTTGTGCATACATTTCTTATTTATTTCCAAAGGATCTATGCTCTGTGAATGAAGCAATCATTTTCATAGTTCTTGAATTTATTTTAAAAATATGTTTTTATTGATTTTTAGGAAGAGAGAAAGAAAGAGGGATAGAGAGAAATACTGATGAGAGAGAAACATCATTGAATGGCTGACTCCTGCACACCCCAACAGGGGATCGAGCCCACAACCGAGGCATGTGCCTTGATCAGGAATGAAACTGTGACCTTCTGGTTCACAGACCGGAGCTCAACAATTGAGCCACACCAGCCAGGCATGAATCTATTTTAGACCAATAACATTATATATTTATTAATCTGATAGAGTGATGTGTAAAGAATTAATTTCTGGAACATCAACAAATTGAGACATCAATCAGTAGGACTGTGCGATGGTTAAATTTTCCTTCAACTTGGCTAGACTATGGTGCCCTACTTGGGTTTTGTTATGAAGGCATTTTATAGATGTGATTGACATTTATAGGTACAGTTGACTTTAGGCAAGAGATATTATTCTTGATAATGTGAGTGGAACTTATCCAATTAGGAACAGAAACTGAGGCTTCAGGGAAAAGTAGAAATCCTGCCTGAGCTTCCAGTATACTCACCTGCCCTATAGATTTTGGACTCAAGACTGTAACATCAATTCTTGCCTGAATTTCTAGCTTGTTAGCCTGCCCTGGGGATTTTGGATTTCCCAGCTCCAACAATCACAAGTCAATTCCTTAAAAAAAAAATCTCTTCATATATATGAAATAGGATATGTCAACCAATTTTCTATATGTCTCCTGTATCTATCTGTACTTACTTGTATCTCTATATCTCTGTCTCTGTCTCTGTTTCTATCTCTATCTCCATCTCTCTCTCTCTCTCTCTCTCTCTCTCTCT
>PVJC01033613.1:0-19269 GCA_004026665.1 Murina feae
AGAGGCTCAGCCAGCCTAGGCAGGCAGTTGCAACAGAAGCCTTTGGTTTGCTCTAGCTCCATGGCTGTTGGCCTCCATCTTGGCTGGGTTAATTTGCATACAGCCGCTCTGATTGGCTGGTGGTAACGGTCAATTTGCATGTTTCTCTTTTATTATATTAGATTAGCAATAATGATGCTCTTGTGGCCTTTCAGAAATGCAATCCTAGTTTTCTCTTGTGCAGATCTATTCTTACATATAGCCGAATTGGAGGACGTGTGAAGACACTCACCTTCTGCCAGGGTTCCCACTACTTGGCCATAGCGTCTGATAATGGTGCTGTCCAGCTTCTTGGAATCGAGGCTTCTAAGTTGCCCAAGTCTCCTAAAATTCATCCTCTACAAAGCAGGTATATATCTTTTGTGGGGGGTTTTTTTTTAAACTGCATTTAGAGCCCTAGGGTAATTTAGCTCTCCTTCTCCAATGTAGTTTGGATCAATTGAGGATTTATTACATTGCACTTCTATTTTTAAGCATGTGAAATACAGTTGAGTTTCCAACTCAAATCTTTATCACATATAGTTAGTTTTAGGAAACTATGTCGCATGTTTATTTTCTGCTAGTTTGTCAAAAGATCAGAAGGGCAATTTTGAACTTGAGGCTCATTTGGTCTGGAATGTATCTGAATAGTCTAATTATCAGTTACATCTTATCTCTCAGTTACTAAAAGCAGAACTCTGGCGAGCTGATTTTGAGAATATGAGTGTTCTTCATTAAAGAAAACCCCAATGTCATCTGTCACTTGGCCTTAAAACCTCTGAAGTTGATGGGAACATGGAGTGTAGCTTTTCAGATGATTAGCTTATTTTAAAACAAAATACTGGCTGGTTTTATTTAAGAAGTTCCTTCACTACTTATAAATCGTGATTACCTACAGAGTAAACATTTGCCAAGTAAGATATTTAAAGATAAAGCAGGGCAATTTTTCAACTGACCAGTATGCTACACACTGAGGGTTCCAAAGACAAAATAAATCATTGCTCTCTAAGGAACTACAGTCTGTGGGAGGAAGAAACCAATGAACAGATGATTTCAATGCAGCGTGATAACATACCATATTCCAGGGAATAAGAAAGAAGGCCTGGAAGAGATGAGACCAAGTATAAGCTAGCCAGCCAAAGCAGGGCAGGGCCGGCAGAGGTGGTGGGCCACAGGGAAGAAAGCAGAAAGAGTTAAGTAGAGAATAAGTCATGCCCATTGAGGTAGCTAAGGCAGCAAAGGATGTTTGTTGGATCACCTAGGTTCTTATCATTTGTTTGTATTAAAAGTGTGCTGTTTTTGACACATTCATGAAACAGATTTGGCCAGCTTTTGTCTAGGACATACTATATATGGCATTTAACTAAAAAACTATTATCAGCAGTTTTCTTTAAAATTGTTTCAGCAGAGGATAACTGTACACCAATATACCTATTGTGTCCCATGTAAAGTAACAAAGAGCTATTGGGAAAATGTGTTGTGTGGTGACTGTGCTGGCAGGACACATACACTGACATGCTCAATCTGTGCATGGATCTCTCTTAGCTCTTAGTGCTTTTCAGTATGCAAGTTACTGTCTTTTCCCTAAACAAACACTGACTACCAAGATTGGGAGATTGTGCCAGGATGTTTAGATTTCACTGTACCTGACAGTAGTCTGTTTCAAAGAAATCTTTCCATGATTCCTTTTATTTTTATTTTTTGTTTTGTTTGTTTGCTTCATTCAATCAGATCAACTGTTATGAATTTGTGACATCTTTACACATTTTATTTGACATTTGGACTTTCATTATCGCTTTAGAGGGAATATAGTTTGTAATAGAATATTTGTGAATATAATTATTTATCTAAGACAGAGTGGTCAGCAAACTACCTGTAGCCTGCAGTATGACCCAGACACTAAAAATGATTTCTGTATTTTTAAAGGGTTGTAAAAAAAACAAAATAAAGAACATGTAGTACAGATGTATGTGACTTGCAGATCCTTAAATATTTACTATCTGGCTCCTTACAGAAAATGTTTGCTGACTGACTCATGATGTAAGAGAGAAAACTAAATTAGTGTGTGCAAAAGCATATGTACTGATGAAGGAGGCTGGCCAGTAAGTTTGATATTCTTTGTAGTTTAAAAATGCCTAAGCTTAAAAAACAAAACAAAACAAGTTATATCCATTCACTGGACTAGTACATAAAAAGGTATCAGTAATATTATTTTCATTATCAGTAATAAAAAGTAGACTATTGACTCATGCAACAACATCGATGAATCTTAAAATCCATTTTTGTAATAAAAGGAGTCAGACCTAAAGGCTATATATTGTGTGTTTCCAATTATATGGCATTCAGGAAAACAAAATTATAAGGAGGAAAGAGATTGGGTTGAATACAAAGGGAATGCACAATACAATTTTTGGGATGTGAAATTATTCTCTTGGTTCTGTGGTAGAAGATAAGTGGCTATTCATTTACTATTTAAAAAATTTTTGCATATATGTTTGCATAGGATGGCTACATGTAGAAGTATATACCACAGAAAGTGAATTTTACTATATCTAAATTTTAAAAAATCACAATAGTATTGGGTAATAACTCCAAGAATAATATAAATATCCTTGAGTCCATACTGATATAAATAAGTGAATAAATCCTATATAATAAAAGGATAATATGCAAATTGAGCCTAACTGGGAATGACTGGTCACTATGACACACAGTGACCACCAGGGGGCAGATGCTCAATGCAGGAGCTGCCCCTGGTGGTCAGTGCACTCCCACAGGGGGAGCTCTGCTCAGCCACAAGCCAGGCTGACAGCTGCCAGTGCAGCGGTGGTGGTCGGAGCCTCTCCTGCCTCCTCAGCAGCGCTAAGGATGTCCGACTGCAGCTTAGGCCTGCTCCCTGCTTAGGCAAGTGGATATCCCCCGAGGGCCCCCGGGCTGCCAGAGGGATGTCTGACTGCTAGCTTAGGCCGGATCGCCCGGGGAGTGGGCCTAAGCCAGCAGGTGGACATCCCCCAAGGAGTCTCATATTGTGAGAGGGCACAGGCCAGGCCGAGGGAACCCTCTGAGTGCACAAATATTTGTGCACTGGTTAATATAGAAGTGACAACTCTTTCGTATAGAATAATTCTAATCTATAAATGCAGAAAGAATGAAGGAAATAGAAAGTCACCATTAGATCACCACAGGCATGTCCCCTAAATATTGACTAGTTCTATATAATAAAAGTGTAATATGCTAAGTGTCCAACTGATGGGTCGACTGGTCAACCACTCAACCAGTTGCTATGACATGCGCTGACCACCAGGGGCAGAAGCTCTGACTGGTAGATTAGCTTGCTGCTAGGGTCTGGCCGATTGGGACTGGGTAAGAGGGCCAGACACTCCCTGGAGCACTCCTGTGGTTCCTCCCCCTAGCCATCCTTCATCGGCCCAATCGTGTGCCAGGCCAAGGGACCCCACCAGTGCACAGATTTGTGCACCAGGCCTCTACTTATAGTTATTAATGGAAAAATAGCAAGGTACAGTAGAGAATCCTGGCAGATACTACCTTAGCTAAATGACTAAAGTTAACATCACCAATAATACATATGAATAGCAGGTACTCCCTTATATACACACCGAGAAGGGCATGTCACTGCTGTGGTCTCCTTCCCAATAAAAATAAACTTTATTTGTGAGAACATATGAGGTAAACACAAGTTGAAGGATATTCTATAAAATAACCAACCCACTAGTAGCCTTCCAAAAGGTTATGAAAGAAAATGAAAGACTGAGGAGACATGACAAATTCCATATGGTATTTTGGTTTGGCTCATGGAACAATTGAAAGACACATAGAAAAACTGATGAACCCCTAATATATTTGGCACTTTACTAGTATTGTACCAAGGTTAGGTTCTTAGTTTTGATAAAAGTTCTATGATTTTGTGTAAGGTATTGACATAGGGGAAGCTGGGTGAAGGATATACAGGAATTCTGTGTACTGTTTTTGCATCTCTTCTGTAAGTCAAAAATAATTTTTAAAAAATGCCTCAGCTATCATTGTCCTAATAGGTCACAGAGTTTTTATGTCTTGATCATGATTAGAATATAAATTCATCTGAATGGAAACTGGTAGTGTGTTTTCAGACTGGAAAAGGTATGGCCTTTTGTTTTGTGTATTTCTTTAGGATTCTAGACCTGAAGGAGGATGGCTGTGTTGTGGATATGCATCACTTCAACTCTGGGGCACAGTCCGTTCTGGCCTATGCCACTGTGAATGGCTCTCTGGTTGGCTGGGACCTCAGGTCTTCAAGCAATGCATGGACATTAAAGCATGATTTGAAGTCAGGCCTAATAACTTCCTTTGCTGTGGACATCCACCAGTGCTGGCTTTGCATTGGTAAGCTCACTCTCAAATCCTTATCTGAGTTTTGAATGCCACTGATGTCTGGATTGCCTCCTTGTAAAAGCTTTTTCTCTTTTGGTCCCATCTTTTCATAATTATTATGTTATAAGCACTTGCAATTTAATTTTTATTCATTAAAGATTAGAAAGAGTGAAATTATGTATCTGAATGCATAAAACAATTTCCTTTTTTTCTTTGTTCTTAAATGAGCCTCTTTATAATCATTATAGTGATCAGATTGGCTGGCATTCTCTTATTCTGCCAGGAAGCAGCAGGCTTGGTTTATGAACGACAGCATTTCAGTTTAGGCAGACTCTTAAATTCCAGTAACCTCAGGCAAACTACTTAACTCCTCTAAGTCTCAATATCCTTTAAGGGGCTAATCATGTCAGGGGCTGCTTGGAGGATTTAATGAGGTGAAAGTCTCTATTACTGTGCCTGGTGCAGGAGAAGAGCTGAATGATTTCTTGCCTTATTATTCCTTCTGCCTCCTTTTCCTCGAAGGCTGGAGATGTACCATGTGAGCTTGCTTCTTTGCCATATTGTAGTTTCACATTTTTCCCCTCCATAGAGCTTTGAACCTGCTCCTTGAGAAGGTACCACATTAGCCCCCCCCTCCCCCAATTTGGTACTATTTCCAGAAGAATTATAATGTTTGAATTTTGGTTTTTGGATTCCCTGACTTGCATTTATGATTGCAAAACATCTCTTTTATTACTTTTTATAGAGTTTATACGGAGTGCATTATTTTTTGCCTTTCGTGTGAATAAACTGTACAGGTACAGGAAGATGTAATGCCAGGCCTAGAAGAGTAGATAGTCAACACTTAGTGTATTAGCAAGTGGCAGTGGCTCTCTCAGGCCAGCTTTGGGGGGGGGGTGGTCATTTGAGCCATTGTCCTGGTATGGGCCAGGGTGACAAACAGAAGGACCCTGCTGTTCCTTTTGTCTTTTCCCACCCCCCAGTCTCTCCTGTGGAATTGGAGATCTATCCAAGAATATGTTCGGTGCCTCTGTCACAATCAGCTGCTAAATATTAGGGTAGATGTTCTTTGGGAGTGGGCGTCGTTGTCTGTGGGATTTGAGTTGTTGTGGGCAGATGTGCAGGAACATATGCCAGTTTCTGCTATGATTAGACACCCATACCTGTCTCCAGAATGTTTTGTGGAAAAGGGCACATGGAAATTATTGAAATCTGGGATAGCTATAAAGCTGCTTGCCACTGTGGGATTGGTAAGATGACCATCAAATGCCGGTAAAACATCTCTAGTTATTTAAGGCTTCTGAACAGTTTGAGTATCAAATTCAGTTTGTATCCTATAGATTTTCTGGAGTTTTTTTTGTGTGTCTTTGGCAATTAATGACACTGCCAGTAATTAATGAATTATTCATTTCCATTTACATTTGTTAGACACTTCTGTAGTAGTATTGTGATAAACACTTTTATCTTTGTTATTTAGTAACTAAAGGTGGTTTGAAACTGAGAGACAGCTTCATGACAAGTCTTTTTCTCAGTGACTAAGTCAGTTTTAAAATATATTCATACAATGTTAATGCTGTTTGCTATTTGTATAAATGTAGCCTGATATGCTTTAATCATTAGATGGTAATCTTTTGGGCTTTTTTTCTTTAAGGTACAAGCAGTGGTACTATGGCTTGTTGGGACATGAGGTTCCAGTTGCCAATTTCCAGTCACTGCCATCCTTCCAGGGCTCGGATCAGACGCCTCTCAATGCACCCCCGTCATCAGTCCTGGGTGATTGCAGGTACATTGGAGGGTTTTCTTACTTGAGTTTCTATTTTACATATGAACTTGATTTTGTTCTGTTTTGAAGTTCCCACCATTGATATCTCACTGCCACTCATACTTATTGTTTAAAAATAACCTTATCAGTTGCCCCATCACCTTCCATTCCTGATGCTATTTCCCTTCCTTTGTGTTCTTTCTCTTATATCTCATATTTTTGTTAAAGCTGCCACCATCTTCCTAGAAATCTTGATTCATCCTTATCATTTGTTATCGATCTGTTTCTACTGTGCTTCTTACAAGCTTCCTTTTCTTCCCTCCCCTCATTGAGCATTCACATTTTCTTGTATGAATACTTGGGCAGGTCTTTGAAACTCACTTTCCTCATCTGTAAAATAAGGTTAAAATCATTTACCTAGCAGAATTGTAAGAATTTGAGATAACACATATAAAGCACATAGCCTGGGGCAGAAATAGTGCCTGATATATGTAGGTCTTGTTATTCTAGTATTTCCTCATTGGTCCTTTTGAATCTAGGCCTTTTCTGGTTTCTTCTCATATACGTAGTCTATCTCATACCCTGCTGCTGTCAGTCACCATGCTGCCAAATTCAGTGGCCATCACTCCTCCTGCCTCTTATTGGACTTAGCATTTGGTCAATGGATTGTTTCTTCTTTCTATAATTCTCACCCACCTGATTCCAAGGACATCACTCTGTTGGTTCGCCTATTGGTTGATTTGCTGGTTCCTCCACATCTTCTGACTTTTAAATTGTGGCCTGCTTCAGGGCTCAGTCTTTGGTCTCAACCACTTCTTTTTCTACACTGGTTTCATTCTGTGATCTTATGCCATATTCAAATACTAAATCTATTCAAATTTTTATATTTGTCTATTTAAAATCTCCCCTAAGAGGTTGAATAGCCATCTTAATTTAAACTTGACATGTCCAAACTGAACACTTGTTTCCTCTCTACCAGGTTCCTCACCACTTCCTCTAACTCTGAGACAAACCTGCTCTTTTTACAGTGTTCCTTCAGTAAACAGCAGCTCTTTTACGCTAACTGCTCAGAAAGAAGCCTTGTGTTGTGCCTGATTCTTCTTCCTCTTAGCCCACTTCAGTCCATGAGCCAATAGTCTATGTTCTATCTTAAAAGATACTCAGAATGTGACCCCTTTTTACTGTCTCCATCACTCTTCCTAGTCCAAACCACCGTCATCTTTTGCCCCTATGCATCAGTATCCTTGTAACTCCCTGCTTTTATCCTTACCTCTTAAGACTGTCCTTTCTTCTGCTTCGTACCTTCCAGTGGCTTCTCATCCTAAGTAACAGCCAAACTCCTCTCTGTGGCCCAAAGGCTTTATGAAATCTGCCCCTGCTGCCTCTCTGACCTTTATCAGTCAGGGTTCCAACAGGAAGGAAACAGATGTCATGCCCAAGGTAGGAGGAGTTCTTTTCAAAGGAACTGTATGTGACGGTGTGGGAGTAGAGGCATTATAATAGAACGTGCGATAAAACAGAGCTGATGCCAGAGGCTAGCAGTGGGAGGCAGAAGGGGACGGGACTGCAATTTGGAAGGAAGTTGAATAGAAAAGGGCCCCTTGAGAGGAGCAGTGGTTTGAGGTTAGGGATACAGCCAGCCTGAGGTGACTGACTTGACTTTCATGCATCCCTTGATATCTTACTGGGGCCATGTAGGTGTGCATTAGTGTCCTGTGATTACTGCAATAAATTACCACTAACTTGGTAGCTTAAAACAACGTTTATTCTCTAGCAGTCCTGGAGCCCAGAAATTCGAAATGAGTTTTGCTGAGCCAAAGTCAGGTTGGTAGTAGGAATACTGCTTCTAAAGCTATATGCCTTGTGACTCCTCCTTTCATCCTCAAAGCTAGTGCCATCGGCCTCCCTCTTATAAGGACACTTGTGTTTGCATTTGGGGCTCACCAGATAATCCAGGATAACCACCCACCCGTCTCAAGATCTTTAATCGTAACATCCATAGGCTCGGGACTAGCACCTGGTTATTTTGAGGTGCCATTTACCTTACCACAGGCCCAAGTCATCTAGAAGCCAGCAGTCACAGGAGCCTGTTGGTGGTTCGTGTAGGTGAACCTGAGAGTGGAAAGGGACCAGCACTATGGCACATTCTCTGCTGATCTCCCATGCTCAATCTGCTCCAGCTACGCTGGCTTCCTCATTCTCTTCTTGAATTAAAAGCACATTCCTTCTCGGGGCCTTTGCATATTTGTGATTTGTTGTCACCACTAGCATGTAAGTGCTGTGAAGCAGGGAATGATTTTTTCATCAGTGCCTAGACAATGACTAGCTCACAGTAAATATTGTTGGTTCAGTTCATATGAATGACAGCTGGGTAGTATTACTCCCCCCTGCTCAAAAATCCGAACGGATAGTGTCTCTCAGGCCTGCAGTTTCCTTTTTTGTAATCTTTCTTCACCTTTCCCTCTTTCTACTGTCATCTCCCACTCCTTTCTACTGCATCTATCACAAATGAGCTTCACTCAGATCAACTACTCATGTTTCCCCAAAACACACAGCAATTTGTTTTTGTGTTTTTTTTCTATTCCATTTTTTTGCCTGAAGTGATTGACCTGTAGGCCACCTATATCTGTCCAGTTTTACGCGTCCTTTCAGTCCCGGTGTAGACATTTCCACGAGGCAGCCTAGATTCTTACCCCTTGGATGTGATCTTTTCCTTTCCTGAGTTCAGGTGAAACTTTGTAGTTTTCTCTCTGTATTTTTTTCTCTACTTGTAGACTGGTGAATTTTTATGATTTGACTTTCTACCCCACTTTGTTGGACTTCAGTAAATATGTACTGGTAGGCTATTAAAAACATCCCTTTGCACTCTAGTCTATTGTGACAGGGTCACAGTGGTATTTAAAAGTGCTAGTGAGCATTTCTTGCAGGCTGACTTAGATTATGTACCTAGATGTGAGTGCAGAGTTCTTACCTGAGTAATGGTGCTGGCCTTTGTTTCCCTTAGCCGTTCAAGGCAACAATGAAGTGTCGATGTGGGACATGGAGACGGGCGACAGAAGATTCACTCTCTGGGCCAGTAGTGCACCACCGCTTTCTGAGTTGCAGGTTTGACTCCAGATTTTACCATAAAGGCCAATACAATTGCAGATATTTTACCAAACATGATCTGTTGGGCTTTTGGGTTATGTTTTAAGTAAGTATTAGGTGGCCATTGCTGCATGGGTGCTTGGTTACTGGCTCCATAAAGTTTGTGGTATGTCTTTAGAACCCCAGTACAAATCTGGGTTAAATAGGAAAAGCCCAGGTTGATGTTTAGATCATTAAAAAATGGAACATGGCCCTCTTATGTACACTTTTGTTTTTAATTATGGTGCCAAGAAAGTTAGGGAAGATTTTTTTTTCTCCTGTTGATCCAAAATAGAAACTTTTAGGAAGCTGAACAATCTTTGCCTCTTTATTTGGGATGATACAAAGCCAATGCATTTTAAAGTCCCAAAGAAAGAAATAGATAAGACATAACATAATCAAGTCTCTTAAAGCCTGACAGTTGACTTATTTCTTTTAAGCCTTCTCCTCACAGTGTTCATGGTATCTACTGTAGTCCTGCAGATGGAAATCCTATCCTGCTGACAGCTGGCTCAGACATGAAAATAAGGTATAGTATCTGATAAAGAACACTTTATGCAACACTTAAAAGGGGAAGGTCAATAAAATATAGATGGATACTACAGTTGACACTGGGATGTTATATATTAGGGGCCTGATGCATGAATTCGTGCGCCTTAAAAGGAACTGTGGGGTCGTAGGCACAGGGGTGGGTCTTGGCCCATCCTCCCACCACAGCTTATTCCCCTGTCTATTGGCAGCCCACTCCTGCTGATCCCACTTGCACAGAGCGGTTGGGGCCGGCACCATCAGGGGGTGCAAGTGGCTGCTGCCCCAATCGCCCCTCAGGGGCATGGGGAAGTGGAAAAACCCTCAGGGATGATCAGGGCTGTCAGCTGTTGCTCGCTGATGGCAGAGAGTACTTGGGACGGGCACTGGCAGCGGGTGCAAGCATCCAGTGGGATTGCAGTGCACGGGAGCAGAGAATTTTCAGTAACCACCATAGGCTCGCCCTGATGACAGCAACCAGTCCCCACCTTCGTCTGGCACCCCCGCTTCACCATTCCACCATGGCCAATGCCCACCATGTTCCACACATGTCCCCTGGTGATCAGTGCATGTCATAGCGCCTGGTTGTTCCACCATTTGTCTATTTCCATATTAGCCTTTTATATAGGATTTTAGCACTATGGTATTGTTTAAAGTTATCCACATCTTGCAAGGTTCGCTATTAATACTTCATTTGTAACTAATTTTATACAGTTCTAGAAAAATCTTTCTTCCTAATGCAAAAGAAAATAAGTTATGCATTGATAAATATAAGCCAATATTAGTTCCTCCTTCAAATATCATCACCATTCGTTTCCTCTTCCCTAGGTTTTGGGATTTGGCTTACCCAGAGAGGTCCTATGTTGTTGCAGGAAGTACTAGTTCACCATCAGTGTCCTACTACAGGAAAATAATTGAAGGCACCGAAGTCGTCCAGGTACAAGCAGTCTTTTTTCCTTCAAATTTTGTAGGTATAAAAATGCCTTTCATAAACATGGTGTTGATTAAAGTAAATGGCTTTGGCGGAGTGTGGCAGTATTTCTCCAAGTTTAAGAAATGTTAACTTAAAAATACAGAAAAGCTAAGAGAAAATAAACATTTCAAAAGTGCACATACAAGTATACAATTTGAAGTAAGCACTTTATAACTTGCTCAGTCCTTAAAGGTACTTCCTTACCAAGTTGTCTTACTATTTTCCTTAAGATCATCCAGCTACTAAGCAAGTAGCAAAGATGAGATTCAAACCTAAATGTTGGCACTCTAAAGCTTGTGTTCTTCAAATGAGATAAATACCTTGAAAGGGCCTAAGTGACCAGTAATAGTGAGCTTTAGAAATGCAGAACAGCTGATGTGTTTTTACTTCCCTATTCTGGTCATTTATACCTCTTAATTATAAGCTTTCTCTTTTAATTTTGAGAAAAGATAATATGCACAGATTAGCTGTTTTATAATTTTTTCGTATTTGTAAACGGCTCCTCATGGAGTCTTAACTGGGAACCTAAAATGTCATATTGTACTCCCTTTTTACTTCTTTCCTTCCGTGTGTTTGTGAAAGCTTGTCTACTTCACAAGAGACATTAACTTCAACACATATCCCAAAAGCAAGAACACTTACAAAAGGTAGAATGTGGTATAGGCTTTAACTTCTGGCTTTCTCCTTGACTTTTAATCATGAAACAGGAAATTCAGAATAAGCAGAAGGTAGGACCTAGTGATGACACCCCTCGGAGGGGCCCAGAGTCTCTGCCTGTGGGACATCATGATATCATCACAGATGTGGCCACGTTCCAGACAACACAGGGCTTCATTGTAACTGCTTCTAGAGATGGGATTGTTAAGGTATGGAAATGAAACTTTGTATAATTTGTATAAATAACTGTAGTTTAAGAGAAAAGGTGTATTTAGAGAAAAGAAGTGAAGAATCGATTCCTTTGCTTAATTTTCAAAATCATGTCTATATTATATTAATGTTTCATGAAAAAATAATTCCCACCCAAGGTGGTTAAAGAAGTTGTACTTGACTAGTACATTTGTGCATTCCTCTGTGAGAATCGGCCAGATAGTATCTGGGACTTTTTATTGTATATCACAGAGGTGAGGAATCTAAAATGCCAAGACTTACACGACCTCAGTGTAATTTGTATTGAAAAAAGATGGTTGTAAGCTATTATAAACACATTTTTGCTATTAAAAATGCTATTCAAAGCAGCCAATAAATTGTATTCAAACATCTTAAGGATTTTCATTTGTTTTTTGGTGGTGCTTTTAATGGTAAACCTTAGCAGAAGAATACACTCTCTGGCAGCATTTGTTCTGAAGAAATGGACTCAATGTCACAAAGATTTGAGTGGCAGAAGCTCTACTATAAATTTATTTCTAAATGACGAAACTTGGCCTTTCCCACTAAAATATACCCTTCAAGGCTGTTTGTTGATGATTGTTCCTACACGTACCTGATACTCTCTCCACATTTAATTATTACCCACTTGCAGAAGGGGTTATAGTGTTCAGAATATTTAAGTTTTGAATTAATCACATGTGTCTCTCAAACTGAAAAGTTGAATAGATAATCTGAGTCTGGGGAAAATACTACTAGTTTAAGAAATGATCCAAAAATCTAAATTGCTATAATTATATAATTGTGGTACATGACAATTTTCAATGACTACCTCTGGGTTCATGATTCAATACACTTAGTGTTTAGATAGGTGTAAACAACAAAATGATCAGAAAATCCTCCCATTCAGAAGGTCAGGATTGAAAAGGGGTACAAGATGGTGGCCTAGAAATACTCCAAACTCACCTGCATATAGAGCAGTTCCTCCTGAAGAACATCAGAGGGCCAACTGAACACCTTCACAACAAATGAAAGAGGGACCACATAGAGAAGGTAGGGAAGACAGAGATACGGGAACTCTGCCCCAACAGGGTGACTTTCAGGGAGGGCTAATACTGACGAGTCCGCATGAGCAACTTGTCTGCTCTGTCTACTTATCGAGAGGGGGATAAAACAGTGATTTAAAGGGTACCAAGACTATAATATGAAAAAAGTCCATTTACTTACTCCAAGGTGCTTGCAGAACAGATGGGGAACTGTGGGAACTCTGTGGAATCAGAGGTACTGGTGAATGAATGCCTTTGTTTACATTCTCCCTATACCTAGTAGCATGGGAGGGAGCTACGTCCAAGCACTCTAGCTGACTTGCAGTGCTTTCACAGCTACCTTGGTCCACTTGGCCAGCACCTGCTGCAGCTCTGGCCAGTGGCTGCCCAGGGCTTTGCACCCAGACCACCTCTGCAAATGTCTGCTACATCCTTGGTCAGCTAGCTAGTCCTTGAAGCCCCACACCCAGGGCACCATATGTCCACACAGCTCCAACAAGCCTGCCAAAATCCCCCAGCACATGCATTCTAGACAGAGGTTGTTCCCTACTCTAGGCCACTCCTTCAAGATCAGGTGGAGAGTTCATAGTAACAAACACATTAAATCAAATAAGATGAAAAGATAGAAGAATATTTTTCAAATGAAGGAACAAGAAAACCCCCAGATAAAAATCCTCATGCAACAGAGGTAAGTAATTTTCCTCATAAAGAATTCAAAGTAACAATCATAAGGATGCTCATCAAACTTAGGAGGAACTTCAACAAAGAGTTAGAAAATATAATAATCAGATCTCGTGGGAGGTGGGGGGGAAAAAGAAACAATCATACCTGAAGATTATAATAGCCGAAATGAAAAATACACTAGAGAAAATCAAAGGCAGATTAAATAACAGTGAACAGATTAGTGACCTAAAGGACACAGTAGTGGGAATCATCTAATCAGAAGAACAAAAAGAAAAATTTTAAAAATGAGAATAGTTTAAGGGACATCTCAGATAATATCAAACGTACATTGTATTGTAGGGTATCCCAGAAGAGGGGGAGTGGGGGGGTGCAAAAACTTTCCTAACCTGGGCAAGGAAACAGATTTCTAGGTCCAGTAAGCACAGAGAGTTACAAACAAAATGAACCCAAAGAGAACCACAACAAAACATACTGTCACATACAAAGGAAATCCCAAAAGGATATTAGCTGATTTCTTAGCAGAAACTTTATATGCCAGAAGAGAATGGCAGTATATACAAATATTTAAAATGCTAAAAGGAAGGAAACCTACAACCTGGAATGCTCTACCTGGAAAGATTGTTATTCAGAAATGAAGAGAGAAAGTTTCCCAGATAAGTAAAAACTAAAGGAGTTCCTCAGTGGCTTTATAAGAAATATTAAAGGGTCTTTTTTAAGTAGAATAAAGTCCATAACCAGAAATAAATATATATGAAAGAGAAATTGCACAAGTAAAGCAAATATATATAGCAAAGGCAATAAATTACTTATTAAGAAGGTTAAAAGACAAAAGAAAATCAACTATAACTCTAATGTGTAGTTAGGGGACACAAAAAGATATAAACTATGACAGTAAAAATGAGGGCATTTTTAGAATGCATTCAAACTTTAATGTCTATCAGCTTAAAACACACTACTACATATATGGACATATATGAACATGTAATGACAAACCAAAAACCTACAAAGGTACACAGAAAACAAAGAAAAAGGAACTCAAACATAACACTAAATAAAACCAGCAAACCACAAGGGAAGAAACCAAAAGAAGAAAGGAATAGAAAGGAACTACAAAATGGCAATAAGTAAATAACAATTTAAGTGTAAATAGTCTAATTGTTCCAATCTAGAGATATAGGGTGGCTAATGCATAATAAATAACACCCATTTTTATTGTGCCTACAAGAGACTAACTATAGCTTGAAAGACACAGCCTGAAATTGAAGGGATGGCAAAAATATATCCCATGCAAATAGAAAAGAACAGAAAGCTAGGTTAGCAATACTAATATCAGACAAAATAGATTTTAAAACACATTGTAAAACAGATCAATAAGAGCATTAACATAACGATAAAATGGTCAGTCTTGGAAATCTATCATTTGTAAATATACGTACAACATATTTAGGTAAATATAATATTAACAGCCATAAAGGACATTGACTTAATACAAATTGACAGTAATACAATAATAGAGGACTTTAATACCCCACTTACATCAATGGATAGATCATCCAGACAGAAAATCAACAAGAAAACCATGACCTTAAATGACCCATATTAGAAAAGATGGACTTGATAGATTTTTATAGAACATTTTACCCCAAAACTGCAGAATACATGTTCCATAATAGATCATGTTAATTCAATAAACTCATGAAGACAAATCATATTAACTATATTTTATGACCACAATGTATTGAACCTAGAATTACAAGAAGACTGGAAAAAACAAACAAACATGTGGAGACTATATAAAAAGCTATTTAAACAAGAAGATCAAAGAAGAAATAACAAATATATATCTTAAGATAAATGAAAACGGAAATGAAACTTTCTAAAATCCCTGGGATGCAGCAAAAGCGGTTTTAAGAAGGAAATTTTTAGCGATAAAGGCTTACCTTAAAAAACAAGGAAAATCCCAAATAAACAATCTAACTTTACACCTAAAGGAACTAGAAAAAGAACAAAGCCCAAAGTGAGAAGAGAGAAGATTATAAAAATTAGAGTTGAAATACAAGCTAAAAAAACAAGATTAATGAAACTAAGAGCTGGTTCTTTGAAAAGATTAAATAAACCTGTAGCCAGACTTACCCAGAAAAAAAATCAGAGAGGGCTCAAATAAAATCAGAAATGAAAGAGAAGTTACAACTGATGCCAGAGAAATACAAAGAATCAAAAGAATGTCATGCTAACAAATTCAACACCTAGAAGAAATGGATAAATCTCTAGAAAAATACAACCTTCTGAGCCTGAACAAGGGAAAAAAACAAAATCTGAACAGTATAAATAGAAGTAACAAAATTGAATAATTAAAAAAAAAACACTCCAACAAAGTTTAGGATCAGATGGTTTCACAGGTAAATTCTACCAAACACTTAAAGAAAAAATACCTATACTTTTTAAACTATTCCAAAAAATTCATGAGGAAGGAATACTTCCAAACTTTTTCTGTGACAAAGATACTACAAGAAAAGAAAGAAAATGAAAATTATAAGCCAATATCCCCGATGGACATAGATACAAAAATTTTCAACAAAATATTAGCAAACTTCAATACATTAAAAGGATCATACACCATGATCAAATGGGACTTATTCCAGGGATACAAGGATGGTTCTGTATTCTAAATCAGTAAACATGATACACAACATTAACAAAACCAAGAACCAAAATGAAGGATAAGAGTCATATGATCATCTCAATAGATAAAAAGCATTTGACAAAATTCAACATTCACTTAATGATAAAAATTCTCAAGTGGCTGTAGAGGCAACATACCTATACATAAAGTTGCAAGATATAAAATTAATATTCAGAAATCTGTTGTGTTTGTGTAGCAATGCTTAGGAATACATTTAACCAAGGAGCTAAAAGACTGTACTCTGAAAAACATTGATGAAAGAAATTTAAGAAAATGCAAATCAATGGAAAGACATACCATGCTCATGAATTGGAGGGATTAATATTGTAAAAATGTCGATACTCCTCAAAGTAGTCTACTTATTCTATGTGATCCCATTCAATATACCAATGACATTTTCCACAGAACTATAACAAATACTAAAATTTATATGAAACTACGAAAAACCCTGAATTGGCAAAAAAAGAAAAAGGATGTTGGAGATATGCCCACTGACTTCAAACTATACTACAAGGTATAGTAATAAAAAAAAAAAGTATGGCATAAAAACACACACATAGATCAACGGAACAAAATAGAGAGCCCAGAAATAAGCCCATATATGTATGGTCTATTAATCTATGACAAAGGAGGCAAGAATGTACAATATGGAATTGACAGTCTCTTCAATAAACGGTGTTGGGAAAACTATATATACATGCAAATAATAAGAATCTGGACCACTTTCTTACACCATGTAAAAGAATTAAAAATGGATTAAAGACTTAAATGCAAGTCCTGAAACCATTCCACTGGAAGGAAATAGGCAGTAAACTATTTGACATTGACCTTAGCAACATTTTTAAAGATGTTTCCCTGGGCAAGGGCAACAAAGAATAAACAAATGAGACTACATCAAACTGAAAAGTTTTTACACTATGTTGCATTGCCTTTGTTTCTCTTAAAGTCTGCCAATCTATTTACAGCTTCTAGCTACTAAGTCACATCTAGAGCCTGCAGAGTTTGGGGGAAAGTTTTTTGAAACAAACTGTTATGTTGTGACTGGTCTTCAACCCTGGAGCCATTAGATAACCTGGGACTGCTAACCATGGGAAATGCTGAGGGAAAACATGGAGTGGGCTGATGGAAATAGAATTCTTTTCTCACCTTACCTTCCTACTATGGATTTCCCCCCATATATACTCCACTTTTTTACAGGAGTCATTTTGTTGAATTGATACTAACAATCTGATGCTATGTTGAGTTGCATCTCTTTTCAGCCTCTGTATTTTTTTTCTACATGTTTGACTTATAACTCAGTGCAGAGATAATAGGAGGCCTGATATTTATAGTCAATTAATTTACATTTTAAAATCAAGAAACACTTATTTGTGTGATTCTTGGTTTAGGGTTTTATTGAATTTATACTTACTAGTATGTTTTGCAGTGTTTCCCATTTAGGAGAAAAAGGTAAATCATGGAAAAAGCTAATGTTAAGGATTTAGTTTTTAAAAGAATTTAATATTTGCAGTATGTTTCACATTCTTCACCTATTAATTATTAAAAAGTGACCCAGCCTGGCTGGTGTGGTGCAGTGGTTAGAGTATCAGCCCATTTCTCCAAAGGGTCCTGGGTTCAATCCTGGTCAAGGACACATACATGGGATGCAGGTTCAGTCCCTGGCCCCGGTCATGGCGCATGTGGGAGACAGCCAATGGATGTGCCTCTCTCACATTGATGTTTTTCTCTCTCAAATCAAATGACACAAAATGCTAAAATAATCTCAATCACCAAGGAAACGTTTGTTTGGTGTATTTTACTTATCAATGCAAAAAAAAAAAAAAATAACAGATACATTTCAAACATGTTTAAAAACAAACATATTTCCAGGAGAAAGGAGTACTTGCTTATTCTGAAGTTAACCAGAAAAATTCCTTTTATTAAAATACCTCTTAAATAGTGCTCATGCATTTCCTGTAGTTGGAACATATTTTTTTCCTGAATCTCTATGACCACTTAGGATATGAAGAAGCCTGATGTGCTCTTTTTGTCTCTATTACCTGAGAATGAACATGACATTTAAACTCCTTCCTCCACCCTGAAGACACTGGGTGCTCTCTCGATGGATGTGCCTGAGTAAGGATGGCAGAAGGGCGGTTTTACAAAACATTGCAGATAGCCCCTCTTTTCCAGGTTTTATGAACAGAGGTATAGAAAAGCAAATCAGACCATACCTACTGGTATTAGGTGTCCATAACCATCCGGCCCATACTTCCAAGCAGGTCCTCTCTCATTCCTGAAGAGAGTGATATTCTGCCTAACAGGGCCACTGCTACCAACGGGGGAGCCAGCTCTTACAATTTGAGGTAAAGGCTGAACATTGTATCTAAATTAAATAATGCTGCATTGATGTTTAGTTGAAAATATCAGCACCATCATAAGATTAATCTTAATTATATGATCTGGCTGGGGGTAAGGAGAGAGATGTCAGAGGATGCTGGTTGAGGTCTAACCCCTTACATATTTGAAATTAAAAATTAACAACTTCCTTATATTTTCCAAACTCAGTGTGCATTTAACATTCTTTTTAGATTCTGCTAGTCCAGTTTGGTGCTAAAAGGAACTCAGAGCTTCACCCATGACAAGTATGTCCTTACTCTCATTGTCTAAAGAATATATGGATGAGTGAAAAATAATAAATGACAATAATGGGAAAGAAAAAGAGTAAGAGTCCATAAAAAGGCCAGGTAGGAGGCTCTACATAATGAAGAGGGGACTTTCAGCTCAAAGGCAAGAATTTATATTCTGGGGGCATTAACGAGTTTCTCAGTGAATTGGGGAGGATGTGGGGGTGGGGGTGGGGGTGGGGGCAAAGTATGGAAAACTACCCTCTGCTTCTCGCCTACTCAAGCTAACAACAGCAGAAGATGGGAGGTAACCTTCCAGTACATCCCCGTCGGAGGACTACTCAGTCCATCCAGAGACAGTGATGTGTTCAGGTGGACTTGTGCAAGGCCAGATTTTCAAAATCACAACACACCAACAGCATCAATTTCTAAGGTAAATGTCGGGATCTTCCAAAATAACCTTTGGTTAAACAGGTCAGCATTAAACAGTACTAAATTGAGAAAGATGGTTTGGTTTGCAGAAAATGGACTGGACAGAGACCAATAATAAAAAGAATTAGCATTGGCCCATGTACACACATGTATACACTACATAAAATTCACCTTCAGAT
>PVJC01033614.1:0-19285 GCA_004026665.1 Murina feae
GTTGGTGGGGGGCATAGAGAAGGAGGAGGAGAGCGAACACCCCCACTCTGGAACCTGGGCCCCAGCTCCAGACAGAGGCTTGGCCTCTGGCCTGGAGTGGAGGGCCGGGCAGGCCCCAGGGCCACTGACTCAGCAGGGAGGAGCCATGGCCTCCCCAGTCCGTTCCCTGTCCTGTTCCCAGCCCCTCGCACGGAGGGGCAATCTCTCCTCCATCAGAGGGAAGGGCGAAAGGAGTGATTTATTATTCCAGTCCATTATGCCTGTTTCCAGAGAAACTAATTATGGTGCATTGTTGTATTAGATACTTTGAGAAAGATTACATTTTCTTACTTTGGCCGATAAAAAAATTAAATCCATCAGTTTTCCTAAACACATTACAGTAAAGACAGACCGGCTCCTCGTAATTATTAATCAGCCGGATTTAATGCAAAGCGTTTGACTTCAGCTCAATTCAGTCGCGAACAATGTCCCGGGATCGCATTTGGTATTGAAACAATTTTTCAATTTATTAAAAAGTCATTAAAGAGGTTGGGGTGGGAGGTGTGGGGAGCTGGGCGAAGCTGCTGAGTCAGGGTGGTGGACCTGGGGGGAGGTGGCAGGCAAGGGGGGGGCCTCTGCAAGTTGGAAGAGACCCTGGTCTGTCTCGCTCGAGGCCCAGCTCTATCCCAGGGGCCTGCTCAAGGGGAACGGGGATCCGGAGGCCTCAGCCCCGGCCCCACCCCAGCAACCCCCCCCCCAATCTGTCCCTCCCACTCTGAGCACCATAGGGCAGGGCAGCGGCAGTAGGGGTCCCTCTGGGAGCCCTGGGCCCACTTGCTGTGTGGTCCGCACAGAGCCCAGTCCCCCGGACTCCACCCCCCGCAGGGAGCAGCCCCTCCTGCCCGCTCAGGCCCGGGAGCCCCCACTGGGGAAGGACACCTGGCGTGGCCAGGCGCTCACTCGCTTGTTCCAGTGGCTGCCCTGCTCACTCGGTCGTTTAATTGCTCCTCTGACACTTCCGACTCCCGGGAGGGATTTGCAGGGGCTTAGAGGCTGCCGAGCTACAGGCCCCGCTTAGCTGGGTCCTGGCCCGGGTGGGAGCAGAGTGGCAGCAACGGGGCCCCGGCTCGAGCCACGGCTCCACCCCATGCCAACGGGTGACCTTGAGCAAACCAGCTAAACTTGCTGTGCCTCAGTTTCCCCTCCCGTCTATGTCTGACCCTCCTGACCTGGAACTGTCACCTCTGCCATCAAGGGCAAGTCCTGGCTCCTCCCTCAAGGGCTGTTTTCTATGCTGCTCCCTCTGCCTGGAGTACCTCCCCCTTCCCTTCCCCCTCCCCCCGCCCCACCGTGAGCCCACCGCCCCTATGCCCTGTCAGGACTCTGATCTCGCCACATCCAGGGCCAGGCAGGGCTGGGGGCCAGGACTTGCATTGCCACTGACTGCCGGGTGCCCTTGGCTAGCTCTACCTCTGTGCCTCAGTTTCCCCATCTGCATAATGTCCTCCCACCCAACACAACAGAGATGGAACTGGGGATCAAACACCTGCGTGGAGTGGAGACTCCAGGACAGGAATCAGGGCCCGAGAGTGAGCATCAGGATAACTGGGGGTGACTGCGGAGGTGGGGGCTGGGCCTGCTGCACAGGTTGTCCGGCTTCCCACAGCCATAGGCCGCGAGGCCTCTGAGAAGGACCATTGGACACTGGGCACCCTGCCCCCGCCCTGCTGCGCCTCTCACCTGTGGGCAGGTGGAATCGAGCGCGTTCCAGACTCTCCACTTCCCGGGGAGTTGATGGAGGGTTTTATCTTCCCTCCTTGATCACCGGTGAGGGGAGGGAGAGGGCACGCTTTGTCCCTCCCCCCAGAGGAACAAAATCCAGCAGGCCGGCCACCCTGGGGCTTGGAAAATACTGTCTGAATTCCCGCCCGGCCCACCCCACTTCCCCTTATGGGGCCTCGTCAGGGCCTGGGGGGACGGGGAGGGGATGGCAGCCATTTAAGCTGTCACTGGCTCCATCAGAGGATTTAAATCACCGACACAGAGTAACAGCGCCATAGATTGCAGTGCGGGAAGCCACACGGGAATAGCTCCGCAGCGGCAGAGGAGGGGCGGGAGGGGAACAGGAGGTGCAGGCGGCTCAGAGAGGCACTGCTCTGGCACCTCAGTTGGGGGGACCGGCTGCAGCTGAGGCCGGCTCAGCATGGAGCCCCTTAGCACCTTGCCTGCCCCTCTATTCAGACGAGCCTACCATGGAAGCCCCCCCCCAGCCCTGGGCTTCTCCAGGGCCCTCCCAAGCTGGGGACCCATTCCTGTGGCCCCTAGATAATGGCTGAGGTCAAGGCCCGTGCCTCTCCCAGGCTCCCTGTGGCTCTTGCGCCCAGGGCTTCACAGGCACAGACACCCTGGGAGTGGGTGGCAGAGGGCCCGGGGGGCACCTGGCAGGGAGCCTGCCTGCTCCCGCTCACAGGCACCCAACCATTGTGTCTGATTCTATGGTATTAGCTGTAAATTACAGCCTTTGGGAGGCCACATGTAAAAGTAAAATAAAATAAGTGTCAAAAGACAGGAAATATTGATTCTTCGGGGATAAGAAAGGACGGCCTGGTTAAATTAAAACTTTGAGGAGAAGGAGAGAGTGGGAAGATGGTCTGCACGACCGGAGAGCAGGCAGACTTGCTGGTCAACGAACGTGGTAATCCCCGAGATCCCAGGCGCACAAACCAGAGGGGGGCGCACTCATTTGGGGGACAACAGACCCTTGAGACTCACCAGGAAGAATTCCAGGCGCCACTCTGAGGCGGGGAGGCGGCTGGGCCCTGGTAAGGCGGGAGCTCTCCACGGTGCTGAATCCATCCACCAGGCGGTCAGCCCAGGAGGAGAGCCCCAGGCCCCTCCCTCTGTTCCTGGGTCTGGGGCCTGGAGGAAGGCCCGCTTAGAGCCCAGCGTGCCCCACCCACTCAGTTCCCAGGACTCTTTTCCACACTCTTCTTCTGGTCCCTCCTTATCCCCTTCCTCTTTGCGGGGAGATTCCCAGAGGCCGCCCCAGCCAGGGCAGAAACCAGAGACAGGTCGGCTGCAGGAGGGACGAGGCCCTGACTGCCTAGTCTTGTCCACAATGACACTTCCGCAGACCCCAGACCCACCACAGACCCCAGACCCACCACGCCGTGAGGCCAGGGACTCAGCATCCCTGCACCCCTGCACCCCAGGCCTCTGGGGTTGGGTTGGAGCAGAACATTCAGAGCGTGGGAGTGGGGTGTCACGCCTGAGGGGGCAGGCAGGCCCCCTGGAAGGACTGGCTCCTAAGCACTGGAGTGGCAGAAGCCAGCCCTCCCCACAGGATGCCGGGACCCCTGGGGATTCCTCTGGAGGGGACCAGGGCAATTCTGAAGCTGCAGTTATTTTTCTAGAGGGTCCTGGGCTTCTGGGGGGGTGGGGGGGCACTTGTTTCTGCGACAAGTGAAATGCACTAAAAGGAGCCCCACCCCCAGGAACAACCTCCGGGTCCTTCACTCCTGCCACCGCCACCTTTCCTTTTCTGAAGGGCACCCCCGCAGGGCCATGTGCAGGGTGCTGGCCAGGGTTAGGCAGCTGGACAAGCCTGAGCTGGCTCCTTCCAGAGATGGAGGAGGGGTGCCGCATCACCAGGAGCACCTGCTGGAACCTTTGCCCTCATTCTCACCTCACCTGCCCCCGCCCCACGCCCCACACCCCTGGCTGCTCCCACTTCCCAGGCTACCACCCAGTCCTGCTGGACCTCGAAGTGTGGCAGCATGGGGCACTGGGGCAGGTTAGCCAGGTGAGCCCTGGCATGGCCTACACGCTAGTACCTGCTCCCCCATTAGCAAGTGGGCCCAGGGGTGCCGTAGCTTGGACCTCGGCCTGGGATCATCTCTGGTGAAGGTGCCCACCAGAGGGATGAGGGATGCCTGCCCTTCCTGAAGTGGGGAGGGGAGCAGCCTTGGACCAGCTCCCCGCCCTCCACTTTTCTGCTCAGTGGCCTTGAGGCTGGCACTGATGTTCCACTGGCACTAAGGTCCAAAGCCTGACCCAGACCTCCTCTTGCTAGTTGGGCTCCCTTGCCCTGCAGCCCCTGCCAGGAGCCCTGGGCGCCGTGATGGCTGACAACGCCAGGACTCGGGAAGTGCCTGGGGCGGGTGACTCCTTGGGGGCTCCGCAGGGATCGGGCCTAAAAGCCCCTCCTCAGTGACAACCCGGTCGATGCACATCCATCCGTAGCTGGCATCTGCCCTTGAACCCGTCCTCCCCTCCTGCAGCCTGGCCCCCAGGGCAGCCTTCCCCTCACCCTCCTTCCTCAGGCCTCCTCGCCCTGAGCTCCGGGAGCCCCGCCTCTCTCTGAACGCCTCCCCTGCCCAGCCCAGGGCCAGGCTGGCTGAGTTCACCTTGCAGTTCCCTTATCGCCGTCTGCATCTCCTGCTCCAGTCGCAGCAAAATTGTTTTCTCTGTGCCGCCCTGAGCAGTGGGGCCGGAGCGGGGGCAGGGATGGGGCGGGTGGAAATGTGAGTCCTGAAACCCAAGGGCCTCCTCTGCCCGCTCTTCCTGGCCCGGGCCCTATCCCTGGCCCCCACCCCTGGACTCAGGCAAGGGCCTCACCTGTCCCAATTTGCACCCCACCCCCCCACCTTGGGCTGAGCTGACCTAGCAGACCCTTGGGAGGCCCCTCCTCTATGTGATGCCCTGGAACCCACACAAGCACGTGCCCACGTTCCTTTGGATCCCATGTTGCACTTGTGCTTCCCTCTGGGCATACACCCCACCCTCCCCCCCCACACACACAAAGTGAACCCGCATGCCTGTGCATATGCTTACAACAGAGCTCCAGAAGGTCCGAGTCCGGAGAAGCCCCAAAGTCCTCCCCGCCCCGACCCAGTCCACACCCACTGCTGTCCTGAAGGGAAGACAGCCTCGCTCCTGGCCACAGCAACCAAGAGCTCAGTGCTCGGCCCTGGACCGTCCCAGCGCCGTGTCCCTCAACCCTGTGCTCCACCCTCTCCTCAGCCCAGCCATGCTCTGGCGTCCCTGCTCAGGGTCCTGCTGTGTGACCTTAAGCAGGTCACGTCCCCTCTCCGAGTCTCCATTTCCTCAGCAGGTGGAGATGATAACAGAGCTGACCTCACAGCCCCACATGCTCTTGAGAAGCCGAAAGATTCACCTGGAGGGGACTCAGTGCAGGGAACAGAGTGCTGGACCCACACAATAGTCATTGCAACGGCCACAAGAGAGCTGCACCCCTTCCCTGCACCCCTTCCCTGCACCCCTTCCCTGCACCCCTTCCCTGCACCCCTTCCCTGGCCCACCCTCGGGGCCACCCTTTTCTTCTCTATCAAACTGCTTGTGAGAAGTGCCTGCACCCCAGGCACCACTTCTTCTCTACACACAAACTCCTACACATGTGTGCGTACCCGAGGGAGCATGCCCCTAAGTGCACTGACCCCCGGGACTGGCGCACACACATCTACGGTAAACAGAATAGAATCCATTTGTAAAGGAGACTCCTGTCCGGCCATCGTTTTGTCTTCTTTGTTCTTGCTAATCCTCACCCGAGGGCATTTCTCCATTGATGTTTAGAGAGAGTGGAAGCAAGAGGGAGAGACACAGAGAAACATCGATTGACTGCCTCTCACACATACCCCAACCAGGCCAGGGATCAAGACTGCAACTGAGGCACCTGCCCTTGGCCAGCATCGAACCCAGGACCCCTCCGTCTGCAGGATGACTCTCTAACCACTGAGCAAACTGGCTAGAGCTGTGCCATCCACCTTAAGCTAAAATGTAATACTTCCTTAGTTAACAAGGCTCTGTCCCACGGCCATGCTCTGTAACAAAGGGCCTCCTAGGCACCAGGGGCCCGCGGGGTGGGGAGCACCATCCCAGCCATCCCACGAGGTCGGTTCCAACAGTCCAGCTGCCCATGGGGTTCCAGAGCGGGAACTTCTCTGACCTCAGCCTCCCATCAGCAGCCCTCAGGGCCTCAGACAGC
This sequence comes from Murina feae, assembly GCA_004026665.1. Classification (NCBI taxonomy): domain Eukaryota; kingdom Metazoa; phylum Chordata; class Mammalia; order Chiroptera; family Vespertilionidae; genus Murina; species Murina feae. The sequence goes on from PVJC01033614.1 coordinate 5,984, forward strand.
CCTTCTCTGAAGCTGTATTTTTTTTCTGGTCCTTTTGGGTCGTGGTGAGCTGAGGTGTCTCCAACCATCAGCCACTGTTCAATTTCACCTTCTACCTCTCCACCCCAGCCTCTCCCCTACCTCAGCCACCTCTGAAACAAAGTCCCCCAGCCCTGCCTACACTCGGTCCCCTTAGCGCGTGAACCCCACCTTTGCATAAACTTCCCCACCTCAGGTTGCATGACCATGGGGCGTTCCCTTTTCACCAGAGGAATTCCTGCACACCAACCCCATCCCTAAGCCCAATCATATGCCTAACATTAAGGCTAGCCTTACCCTAACCCCACCCTTATCCCTATCTCTAACCCTAACCCTAACCTTACCCCTAACCCTAACCCTAACCCTAACCCTAACCCTGACCCTACCCCTAACCCTAACCCTAACCCTAACCTTACCCCTAACCCTAACCCTAACCCTACCTCTACCCCTACCTCTAACCCTATCTCTAACCCTAACCCTAACCCTAACCCTACCCCTGACCTTATCCCTGACCCTAACCCTAACCCTAACCCTATCCTTGTCCCTGTCCTAGTCCCTGTCCCGTCCGCATCCCTAAGGAGCTGTGGCCCAGTTCACGCCCTTCCTCCACGAAGCGGACCGACACCCCGGAACAGCCAGTGCGGAGGGACTGCCCCTCACCCCTCACCCCTCACCGCGCAGGCCCTCAGCTCAGATGCCAGCGGCAATGGGGAGCCGTGGAGGGGTGAGGGGAGCAGCCGCCACGCAAGGTGCCCGGCTCCGGCTTTCAAAGGCCGAGGCGGCCGCACGACACCCTCCGCCGGAGCCACGGGGCTGTCGGCGCCCGGGCCCATTAGCGCGGCCGCTCGCGGAGTTTATGGGCCGCGCCCGCAATGGCCTGTGCCGTTTACGAGCCGGCCCGGCTGCGAAATAGACGGCCTCCCTGAACGATTTTCCCTTTTCCATTTACTACACATCGATCCCCCCTCCTGCGCCGCTAACAGAGCGAAACCTGTGCGTCTTTGTTTGCTTTTCTCCGCGGAGGCGGGGCTCGGCCCCTGTGCGCCCGTCGGGGCGGCGGGGTGGGCACAGCGCCCGGTGCCGCGCGTTCCCCACGTCGGGGACAGGGACGGGGTGGGGGCCAGGAGCCCGAGGTGTCTGGGCCGCTAAGAGGGCTGCCAGCCGGCTAGGGCGCCGGGAGGCCACCAGCCCCGCCTCCCGCGCCCCTCCCCGGCTCCAGGAGCCCCTCACCTCTCCAGCGCCTCCTCCCCAGCCAGGTGCTCCAGCGCTGGCACTCAGCGCGGCAGGTGGGCTGGGACGGGCCCTCCCTTCGCTCCTGGTGCCAGAGCCCACCCCCCAGGTGCCAGAGCGTCTGCTCAGGGCAGGGCAGGCGGTGCTGCGGGCTCCTGGCAGGGAGCAGGGCCAGGGACTGAGGGCGCAGCTGCTCCAGGGCGCTGACCACAGGGCCCAGGGTCTTCTCCTCACAGGGGCAGCGTGGGCTACTCCTCACACCCCACCCCCGCCCCGCCCCGCCCCGTTCCCGGCCGCAGTCAGCCCTCTCCCCTCCGGGAGCCCCTGGTGCAAAGCGGGGTGGTAACAGCTCCTCCTGACAGGCGGCTCCAGGGGTCAGGTGTGGCCTTGCCCGGCATCGCTGCTCAGTTGCAGTTCTGGCTCAGGGGTGAGCCTAGACCTGAGAACCAGGAGGCCACGGTTTGCTTCCCCGTCAGGGCACAGGCCTAGGCTGTGGGCTCGATCCCCAGGAGGAGGCATGCAGGAGGCAGCGGATGGATGATTCTCATCTTCAATGTTTCTATTTCTCTCTCTCTTCCTTCCTCTCTGAAATCAATAAAAAAAATCTTTTGAAAAAAGAAACTGTAGTTTGTTTCCATTTTACAGATGAGAAAAGTGGGAGCTCAGAGAAGGGGAGGATCTTGGCCAAGTCACACAGCAAGAGCGAGGCAGACCTCTAGCAGGGCCCAGCGGTCCTGGCCGGAGGGTGGCAGGTCTGTGGCCACTGGATGGGCTGTGGGAGGAGCAGGCACACCTGGCAGGGATGCTGCGGGGAGTGAAGGCGGGAGGCAGGGACACACGAAGTGCAGGCTGGGGAAGGAAGGTCAGGTTCAATGCTGAACCTTCCCAGGAACTGGGCTCTGGCTTGTTTGCGACCAAGTGAAATGCTGGAGGGGCCTCGTGGAGCTGTGCCTCGGGGAGAAGGGACAGCCAGGGACTGGGGGAGGGCGGGGAGGAGGGGGCAGACTCAGAGGGAGGCAGCATCTCAGATCAGGCGGCTCGGCAGACATGGCGAGAGGACTGTGCAGAGAGATGAGCAGACGCCGGTGTGTAGACAAACAGACAGACCCGTGAGCGGATTCAGGGCGCACTGAGCAGCCTCCAGCAGGGCCAGGAGGAGGAGGGCATTCCAGGCAGCAGGGCTGGGACCAAAGGCCCAGAGGTGAGGCGGAGAGTGACCTCTGGCCTCTGGGCAGTGGTACCCTCTTGCTATAAACCGCAGGGCCCCGGGGCATGAGGAAAGCCGGGCCAGGGGTGATGGTGGGGGGTGGGGGGAGAGAAAGTGGTTCCGTCCCTCCACACCCCTGCTGACCACAGGCAGCCCTCCCACGAAACGAAGGCAGTTGTGAGGGGAGGTCACTCACATCCTCCCAGGATCTCTGCCCCACAGCCCTCTACAGGTGGTACCCGGCAGACCCAGAGCCTGCACGGTCCCAGGAGCCAGGTGTGCGGCCTCTGGGGGTGAGGCTGTGACCCCGGGGCTGACCGAGGCAGGAGTGGGGAGGCCTCGGCCCCCAGAGGGAGCCTGCTGCAGCTCCGGCACAGGGCGCCTCGGCAGGGCCTGGCCAATTAGGAAGGAAGAGGACGCAGCAATAATTAAAAATTAAAAGCCAACACGACAGCAGCTTAAAAAGGAAAGAGTGAGTGAACACAATTAGCGGAGAGGAGGCCACGGGGCAGGCGCAATACAAATGGAGCCAATCGCGAAGCACTAATGACATCGGGAACCACATTCTCAGTGTCGGGGCTGGTGATGGAGCGAGGCTGCTGCCCTCAACCAGGGGCCCTGCTGCTCTTCCTCCAGCCCCTCCGGGTGGAGCCTGGGCTTCTGGGGGGCCGGGGGGCCGGGGAAACTAAGGCACGAGCCAGAGGGCGGCAGACAAGGTCCCCTCAGTGTCCCCACCACAGGCAGAGGTGGTGACGCCCCGGCCCGCAGGCACCTGGTTGCCTGGAGACAGGGAGCCTCCTGGCGGAGAGGCGGCGTCACTTTGAGTAATGGCGGAGCGCTGCCACTGATGGGGAAAAATACATCTTCATAACAGGGGGAACCTTTCGGAAAATGAAATAAGTAAAATAATTGAGAGAAAGAAAATTGAGTTTTTATTGCTTTTTAAGTGTTTAAGTGGAGGCTTCATTTAGGGAAATTATCCTTGCTTTTATTTTTAGACACTGGGTGGAGTGGGGTGGGGTGGGGGGAGCTTTGATTCAGGGTGGGGCTTGGGCCTCCTGTCCCACCCTGGGAGCCCCAGGGGCACCTCCTCTCACAGGACAGAGGAGACCAAGGCCTGGGTCCCGCCTTGCCTCCTGAGGCCTCCCGGGCCCTGCACCAGGCTGGCCACCCGCCTCTGGTCTGGTTGGGTTGGGGCCCCCTTCACCTCAGACACCTTTTGCCGCACAGCCTGGGGGTTTGGTGCCGCCTCTAGCTCCCTCACTCCCTCACTCCCTGAGCCTGTGGGCCCGCACCTGGGAGCCTCCCTGCCCCCCCCCCCCCCCCACTGGTCCTGGCTCCTGTCCCCAGGCTCCCACTGATTGAGGTCTCCGTTTCTCCTGGGGGTGGGGGTAGGGGTGGGAGTAGGAGGGGGGAGGGGCTGGGGGTGGGGGACTGAGCGGGTCTGATGCCCAGAAGGTGCTGGGTGAGCCTCCCACGCCTTCTGCGAGCTCATTGCCAAGGTGGCTGAGGTGCGGGCAGGTGGGCAGTGGGCGGGCTCGGTGCCTGGGTGGCACCCGCCTGCCCACCTGGGAGCACAGCAGGCAGATGTGCCTCCTGGAGCGTCCAGGGCAGCGGAAGAGGCTAGCACAGCCCCCCGGCCCGGGCACGCACCAGGCACCTAGTACGCTCCACACCCATCACCCGGGCACAGCCAGGCCCCCTCCCACAGGGCGGCCCCCACGCTGTTTGTGAGGTCAGGGTTTCTGCTCGCCACCCGCCAGGCTGGTCTGTACACCCAGCCCTGACCTCTCTGGACCTGAGGGCCTCACAGGCCCTGTGCCAGGGGTGCCCTCATGGGCCCATTCCATGGAGGGGGAAAGTGAGACAGATTTTAAGCCACTTCCCGGGTAGAAAGTGGCGGAGGCAGGAAATGATCCCGGGTCGGGTGACCTGCTGGGCTGCTGCCACCCGACCTTCCATGCAGATGGGGGACAGGCCCTGTGAGCAAGCAGGAGAGAAGCCCGTGACCCCGGGCTCTGCAGCACGCGGGCCGAGGAGAGCGCCACCATCGGGTGCTGCAGGCCGGAGGCGTGGACTCACGGCAGGGAGCAGGGTGGGCTGCAGGGTCCCCACTCCCACCCAGGAAATGTGCTCACGGCCAGGCCCTGCTAGCTCCCAGGGAAACAGCCCCGGACCTCTCTGGGGTGTCGGTAGCTGCTCCTCCTCTTTGGAGGGGAGTGGCCACGGCGGCCCTTGAAGGCTGACCTTGGACGAGGGAGAACAGTGGTCACTGTCCACAGCCCCTCCCCCAAGGCCTTTGTCACCCTAAGGGAGGGCGAAGCGGGGAGAGAGAAAGGGAAGGAGAAAGGGAAAGGGAGAAGGAGGGGAGAGAGGGGAAGGGGGGGAGGGAGGGGAGGGGAGAGGACACGCCCACTTGCCCAGCTGCCAGGCTGCAGGGAGGGGTGAGGCCGAGGGGAGTCCCTCTGGCTGCAGGAGGCAGATAAGGTTGGGAAGAAGGGAGGGCGGCTGCTGGCAGCGCAGGGATTAGGGCTCTGGGGCCTGTCCTGGGCCTGTGGGTGGAAACCAGGAAAGAAAGGAGGCGAGAGAAGAGAGATCACACTTCAGGGGACCCCTGTGCCCTTGGGAGCGATGAGGAAGGCCTCACCCCCACCAGCCCTGAGTCTCCAGGGCAGGGCCAGGAGGGATAGGGGTCAGGGGCGGCCGGGACAGTTCCCTGGGCTCAGGGCTCTCCCTTAATCCATGAAAAGCCAAGACAATGACCCTCCCGCCCATGAAGCTGTTCCCTCCCCGTCCCTCACTTCCATGCTGTCTCGTTTGTTCCTTCGGAGCCTGAAATGGCTTGCTGACCGGCTCACTACTTACCATCTGTCTCCCAGGCAGTGGGAGCCCCAAGGAGGAGGCGCCTCCCCAGATCTCCTGGCGCAGGGGTCCCAGCTGCTTCCCCTCCTGGCCCTCATCAGTGTGAGACAGGACCTGCTCACGGACCAGGAACAAGGTGCAGCTGCCAGGGCGACAGGCCGCCCGTCCCTGAGGGCTGGTCCCAGGTAAAGGCTTAAGGCTTTGGATCCAGGCTCCCAGGACCCCACACATCCAGGGTTTCCAAGCGCTGGAGGGGGAAAAGGGTGCACGAAGAGGCCGACACTACATCTGGGTCCCCCCCTCACCCCCAACCTGATGGAGATAAATGGGAGGTGTCTGGGGCCAGCGGTTGACAAGGAGACTGGTGCAGCCTGAGTGACTCAGGCTTGGGAGTGGGCCAGGCGGTGGGAGAGGAGATGCAAGAGTACCCCAAACCCGCAGGACACTGCCCTCCGTGGAGGGGGGAGTGTACTCCACAGGTGGGGGATGGGGAGCTGGCTCCAGGCTCAGTTCAGCCTCAGCCCACAGAAAGTGATGCCAGGGTGTGTCCTGCCATCCTGGTGCCGAATTCTGAGTCAGGGAGCAGCCAGGGGGCAGTGGGATCTTCCCCAAGGGTCTTGGCTACCCCCCCCCCCTCTCCCAGTGTCCCTGGGCTGCAGGAAGGGTCCCTTCTGGGTGCTGCCCGGGAGTCAGCGGCCCTGAATGGAGTGTGGCTGTGGGCCAAGCTCCTGAGATCCACCCCGGAAGCCCCAAGTCTCCCCAGCTACTGCCCCTACAGATCCTGGGGGGGCGGGGAGGGTTGCTAGGGAAACAGCCAGAGCCATAGACGCCTTATTCCTCTGAGATAGAAGGGGGCCCTGTGCCCTGGATGGGAGGTGGCCCCTCCTTTGTCAGCTCCTTGGCGGTCCAGGGCTACGAGATAACCTCAGAGTCTCTCTGGAGGTCAAGTCCGCAGCTCCTATGAGAACAGGAGGAAGGGAATGAGGAAAAGATGGCTCTCACCGCTGCCATCTGGTGGCTATAAGAGGCAACGCACCTGCTATTCCAACTCCCAGAAGGAGGCGGAGGGAAGACACCCCCCAGGTTTGGGGGCAAAGGCACAGGTAGGCAGGACATGTACCCCCATAGGCCCCACTCAGGTGCTGGACAGAAACCTGGGCTTTCCTTCACTTGCCTGGACTCTGAGGTGCCATGACACAGGTGCCCACAGAACCTCCCAGAACACCTTCCAAGGAGGTCTGGCCTCAGAGATGGAGGGTCTGGCCTTCCCTGTCTTAAGGGAGGACTGAGGCCTGATCAACCAGCGACATAGTGTATCCGAGACAGAGAAGAGGGGAGGACAGGAGCCTGGAAGGAGGAGGAAGAAGGGGGAGTGTGTGTGTGGGAGGGGCAAGGAGGTGGGTGCAACCCAGCCAAGCCCTGCCTGTCCCCTCCTTGTCTAACGCATGCACCTGGCTCTCAGCCCCCCACAGTCCCCCACTCGTGTTGTTACAAGCCCCACTCCTTGCTCCAGAATGGGGGGCACTCAGGACGGTCACGCTCTGGCCAACTGGCCCCAGCAGAGGGGCCTCAGGACGGACGGATTTCTTTCCTGCTACCCCTCGATGCCCACCTCTCAGCCCACATCCAGGGCCAGGTCAAGGCGGCAGGAAGGATTGTGATGTGGCAGCAAAGTTCAAACTGGGCACCAGAAGTGTCCATTCCTGGAGCTCACGGCCTAAACCAAGTGCGGCCCCTCATGTGGGCTTTCCTCTCCCTTGTCTCAACCTCCAGGGGGCATCCCCACGCTGTCCTTCCTCCCCCACCCCCATTCTGCTGGGACTGGTCTTCTCACAGGACTGGCTATTCCCCAGGGGACATGCCCCGGCGTTCCCATCGTCCTGTCAAGAATAACTTGTGAGAAACGGTGATGTTGGAGTCACTGGGTGATCATCTGGAGGGTGGGGTGAGGAACTAACTTAGATCCCTACCTCACACCTTTAAACAGTCCACCCATTCCAGTTCGATCACAGCTGGAGGGACTGAGAAGGAAGAGCAAATTCCTAGAAGAGAACTGGGGTTTTTTGCATAGTTTTAACTTTTCTACGGATAACAAGAAACAAAAGAAAAAAAGGGCGGGGGGGGGGGGGAAGCTGCCCTGGCCAGTTTAGCTCAGCGCATAGAGCGTCAGCCTGCGGACTGAAGGGTCCCGGGTTGGATTCCCGGTCAAGGGCACATGCACAGGTTGCAGGCTCAATCCCTAGTGTGGGGCGAGCAGAAGGCAGCTGATAAATGATTCTCTCTCATCATTGATGTTTCTCTCTCTCTCTCCCTCTCCCTTCCTCTCTCTGAAATCAATAAAATATATTAAAAAAAAAAAAAAAAGAAATGGAAAAGCCATGGAGAAAGAAGTGGATAGGTCTGACTACACACAAATGAAAAAAAAAAATAAAAGTTTAAAGACAAACAAGAAGCTGGGAGAAACACTGCACATTTCATGACGTGAAAAAGGCTCCCGTAAACCCCGCAGGAGAGGCCAGCGGCCGCGCGGAAGGCTGGGCACGGAGGGGGACAGCAGCTCACACGGAGGGCATCCGGGCAGCTCGGCCACCGGAGCCACACTCCGCCCTTTCCTCTCAGGAAGGCAGGGGCCAGGGCCACGCGGGGAGGGCCCAGGCCCCTCTCTGTGCCCCCCGCCCGGGGAAGCAGAAACCCCCACGCCCGTTTGCATGTCGAACGCGTGGCCTCCACGAAAGCGACGAGGGACTCGCTATGGAAACGAAAGGTGCCCAGACCCTCCGATCCAGGAATCTGTCCTAGAGACGACCCCCGCAGTTGGACACGCACCCTGCGCCCGCTGCTCATGGCGGCCCCTTTCTAGCAGTGACTGCACAGATCTGAGGCAGCCGGGGGAGGAAGGGGCCAACGCCACGCACACTGCGCAGTGAGGACAGAGCAAGGCCCAGTGTGTGCGGAGGATGTTCACCTCGGGGCTTTAAAAAATGTTTTTACTGATTTCAGAGAGGAAGGGAGAAGGAGAGAGAGAGAGAGAGAGAGAGAGAGAAACATCCATGATGACAGACAATCACGGATCGGCTGCCTCGGGCGCGCCTCATGCTGGGGATGGAGCCCGCAACCCGGGCCTGTGCCCTGACCGGGAACCCAGCCGTGGCCTCCTGGTTCACAGGTCGACGCTCAGCCATTGGTTGTTTTGTTTTTTTTAAGAAGGTGTGAGTGTCCCACGACACCGCCAACGCCCCGACTTCTCAGGCCGTCTCCCCTGCCCCGGCCACGAAGTCGAGCTGGGTGGTGTGGGTGGCATCCAGCTGGCTCTGGCCTCTGGTGCAGGGTCTGGCCTGTGGGCGCCCACCAGGGGCTCAGCAGGCGGGAGGGGCTGGTGTCTATCCCCTTGCCCACGCCCAGTCCCTTCCCTGCTAGATTGTTCGACACAAGGATCTGGTCCCAGCCTTCCCTGCTCCAGCACTCCGCGGCCCCCACTGCCACTCATTGTTCTCCCAGACTCCCCCAGGCCTCTGCGCCCAGCCAGTTCCCTCTGCCTGCAGCCCCCTCCTGTCCAGGGCAGCCTCCGAGGACCTCCTGTGCTGCCCTGGCTGCTGCGTTCCTGCCCTCACAGCCTCAGCCCCACTGCAGTGCCCGCCTTCCTTGGCCCTGCCATCCCTGCCCCCCACCGCAGCCCTGGAAGGCTGTGCTGGAGCAGACTGGGCGCTGGCCCTTCTGGGCTGTGGAAGGAAGGGGGACCCAGAGGCCAGGAGGACCCAGGGGACTGGCCCCCAAGGCGGGGGGTGGGGAGCCCAGTAGGACCGGCTACAGGAAGGGCTGTGCAATTAGCAGGAAGCCCCGTTTGAAGAACTCCGCTCGCTGTCATCGGCGGTGAAACAATGTAATAAATATGAGAAATAAATCGCGTTACCATGTAATGAGCTGCCTTATTAATGTGTTAAACTTGTAGGAAATACTTAAGTGTTTAATTGGCACCTAATGAGGGTGCCGATTAGGGATCATTATACATTTCTTTTCAAAACCCTTGTTGGCACAGGGGCCTTTCCATCAATGCCATGGGACTGCCTCCTCGGGACCCAGGCCGGGGGCAGCATCTGGGAGCTGACCCGCAGGGCACACGCCTGGTGGCCCCCCCTGGGAGCCCACGGGAAGGCCAGGGCCACCGGGTCGGCCCTGCCTTGAACCCCACCAGCAGCAGGACTCAGTTGCTCCTCAGGAAGGCCTCCTCCTCCAGCCACAGGGGCCTCGGTCAGTCTGCCAGCTGCGAGCTGGGGGGTCACTGAGGACAGGACCGTGGGAACTTACCTCCGCTCCCTCCCTCAGTGCCCCAGGAGCCCAGGGTGAGTTCCCTGAGCCCGAGCTGGGGTAGCACTGCCCTGGCTGAGACAGGCTGGGAGCCTGCATCTTAGGGTACGCCTGGGGTCTCCCAGAGGCCCCAGCTGACACACTCTCTCTCTCTCTCTCCCCCCTCTCTCTTTCCTAAATAATTGGCTGCCTGGCCAGCATGGCTCGGTGGTTGAACGTCGACCCATGAACCAGGAGGTCACAGTTTGATTCCCAGTCAGGGCACAGGCCTGGGTTGGGGCTCCATCCCCAGTAGGGGGTGTGCAGGAGGCAGCCGGTCCGTGATTCTCTCTCATCATTGATGCTTCTATCTCTTCCTCCTGCTGCCTTCCTCCCCGAAATCAATACAAATATATTTAAATGATGATAATGCTAGGTGTACCGGTTAATAATGCGGATTTTTCAATGGATGGAGTTACACATGTGTTGATAAAAGTATATGTGATTAGATATGTTTGATATTTTATTGTATTGACAGCAAATTTCAAAACTTCATATGTCAAATTTGCTGAAGGTGTTAACATCATAGATATTTTTACGCTTAAAAATGTTGACTTTCGTGCCAAAAAAAGAGCATTTGTGGGAAGTTTTAATTCATTTATTTTGAAGAAAAGTGCTGCTGAAAGTGATCGTATACTTCGGGAAGCTTATGGTGAACATGCTCCATCTCAAGATGCTGTGGACGCCGGTTCAAATGCTTTAAAGGTGATGATTTCGATGTGAAAGACAAAGAACGTCCAGGTCAACTGAAAACGTTTGAAGACCAATTCCAAGCATTATTGGATGAAGACGTGTATCGAACTCAAAACCAACTTGCAGGAAGATTAAACGTTGCTCAGCAAACAATTTCCGATCGTTTACAAGCAATGGGAGAGGTTTTAAAGGAAGGAAAATGGGTGCCACAGCAACTGAATGAAAAACAAATGGAAAATGAAAAGTCATCAGTGAAATGTTGCTTCAAGGGCATGAAAGAAAGTCTTTTTTGCATCGAATTGTGACTGGCGATGAAAAGTGGATTTATGCTGAGAATCCCAAACGCACAGGATCATGGGTTGATCCAGGTCAACCATCGACATGGACTGCAAGGCCAAATCGCTTCGGAAAGAAGACAATGCTCTGCGTTTGGTGGGATCAGGAAGGTGTGGTGTGTTATGAGCTTCTAAAACCAGGTGCAACCATTAGGACTGATCGCTACCGACAACAAATAATCAATGTGAACCACGCTTTGATCATAACACGACCAGAATGGGCCAGAAGACACAGCAAAATAATTTTGCTTCATGATGACGCACCATCACACACTTCAAAACCAGTTAAAGATGCGTTAAAAGATCCTGCCTGGGAAGTATGAACCCGCCCGCCGTGTTCCCCAGACCTTGCGCCTTCAGATGACCACTCGTTCCCCTCGGTGGCACATGCGCTTTCTGAGCAGCACTTCAACACGTAGGAACAAGTGGAAAGTCGGGTCTCTGAAAGCTCTGCCTCAAACAAGAAAAGTTCTATTGGGACGGTCTCCACAAATGACCTGAAAGATGGGGGAATGTGTACAGGTACCAGTTAAAAAAATGAGGATTGACCCTTTATCGGTTAAAAATTCGGATACCGGTTACTAATGCAGATTGACTATTTACCGGGTAATAATTCAGATTTTGTAATAAAAAAAAATACGATAATTTCGAGAGAAACATCAAAAGTGCTTTGTTCAAAGTAATGTCCATCACTAGCTACACATTCCCCATATTTCAGGTAACTATGGAGACCGTCCCAACAGAACTTTTCTTGTTTGAGGCAGACCTTTCAGGGACCCGATTTTCCACGTCTTTGTACGTTTTGAAGTGCTGCTTAGCAAGTGCGTGTGCCATTGATCGGAACAAGTGGTCATCTGAAGGCGCAATACAACAAAATAGCACACCTGTCGAATGGCATCTAGATCAACACGTGTGTAACTCCATCTAGTGGGGGAAACCCCCATTATTAGCCGGTCCACCTAGTAACCTCCTGGCGGGCCTTCCTCCTGCCTCCAGGCGCTGCCCCTCCCGGAGAAGGAGAAGCAGAGCCAGCACACGTCTTCATTCCACGCCAGGCCGGCAGGAGGGAAGTGCCCTGAGCAGGCAGATCGGGACTAATCACCAGATTAATCGTGATGAATGGTGTCCCGCTTTACAATGTTAAAATCTGGTCCTTACCTAAGACAAGTCGCTCAACCTTGACCTTGGGGCAGGGGGACAGCTGAGTGGCCTCGGGAGCGCTGGGTGGAGAGAAGTGTCCCCGGGGGAGGGCAGAGGCGCTGATGGTCCCTGCGCGGTGCCCTGGTGCCCCCTGGGAGGAGCGAGGCTTGAGGTGGAGGCGGCAGTCCCAGGGCACGCACAGGTGGCAGCGAGAGCGTTCCAGGAGGAGGGATCTGCAGATGCTGTGCGCTTGGGCCGAGCCACCAAGAACATGTCCCCCAGCCTCACCTTTGCCATCCTCTGCCTGCGGAGCCCGAGAGGCAGCCTGTGGGGACAGAGGGGTGGCGCTCTGCTCCCTGTGGGGCCCCAGGTCCTGTACCACCCTCAGGGCTTAGCACTAGCCTGTCCGGTCCCCAAACGCCCCCAGGGCTGCGGGGCTGGGTGGCCAGGCCTGTGCGCCCAGCTGGGAGGGGCTTGCTCTGGAAGAGCCGTCTAACTCGCTACAGAACAGGAAACTGCGCTTGTGCAGTGAAGTCTCGCCATGTGCTTTTCAGACACGAACTCACTTATTCCCACGAGGCAAGACCCACTCACTAATCCTCCATTGGACAAGCTGCCCCAGCCAGACCCGCCGGCCCCCAAGCGTTTCCCCAGGGCAGCCTCCCACCCCGCCTCTGCCCCAACCCCACCCCGCCCCTGCCCCGGCCTGCACTGCCACCTGGTGGTCCCATTGGGAAGGGCTCCAACACAGCCTTTCCTCCCTTCTCTAAGGTAAAGGGGGGGGTCCGTCCATCCACAGGCTTGGGGAGTCACCACTCGTGAGCGGGAACAGACCTCCTGGGTCCCTCCGGAGGGAGTGGAGATGGGTGTGGTCGCCCTGGGAGTCACCCAGCAGCACCATTGTCCTGGGGATTCTTAAAAACCAGCTTCGGACAGACGCCCTCTCCCCCCACATATCCCTCCCCCCAGCATCCCAGCCCTTCCCCCTAATCTGGGTCCTGTCCTACCAGCTGAGCCCTCCACTCCCCATCGGGGCCTCCGGTGTGAGGGCTGCTCCCCCGGCCACATGGGGGAGAGGCTGAGGGCTGGGGGAGGTCAAGGATGGGGCCACCAGGCAGGTGACCTGGCTTAGGGGTGGGGAGGGGCAGGAGGGCTCCTGCAGTGCCTGCAGCCTCCAGCAGGTGGCAGCGCAGGAGGGCACTGGAAGCAGGAAGGTGGGGAAGCCGGCGCCCCTTTCCAGGGCTTGTCTGGCCCTCCCCCTGCAGCGGTGAGAAGGGCGAGGCCCTGGCTCTAGGCCTCATGGCCCAGTGTCTGGGGCTGGAGGCTTCTCTTTTCTTTTTTCCTTCTGTTTTGTTTAATTAATTTATTATTATTGTTTTTTAATCCCCTCTGTTTAACATGGATAACAGTTTGCTCTTGCGAAGGGCACTGCAGATAGAGAGAGACTGGGAGAGGGGGAGACAGGGAGAGGGG
>PVJC01033615.1:0-19270 GCA_004026665.1 Murina feae
AGGGAAAACCCCGCCTCGTGGTCAGGCCAGCCTTTTCCTGCTCCCTGATCCCCGGAAGGGACCTGGGAAGCCGCCAAGCAGGCCGCCAACTCTTTCCCACTCACCCGTCCCCTGCTGCCTTCCTTTCCCACTTCCCGGTGCCGCCAAGGGGTCTGGGAGCTGCCAAGCAGGACCCCGGCCCTTGCAGCCTTGCTTTCCCACTCCCCAGTGCCCCGCAAAGGGCCTGGGCAGCCACCAAGCAGGCTGAGACCCCCCCCTGCCGCCTCTTACCCACTTCCCGGTGCCCTCCAACCCTGCCGCCTCTTTCCCATCACGGGTCCTGGGTCCTGCGCTGTCCCGCCCTGCAGCCGCTCTGTGCACTCGGGAGGTCCCTCAGCCCGGCCTGTGCCCTCTCGCAGTCTGGGACCCCTCAGAGGATGTCCACCTGCTGGCGTGCCTGACCAGCCTGGGTGAGGGGCTTTAAGGCTGCCCACATCTCCCATTGACCCAACGTCCCAGCAAGGCTGGCTGGACGCAGGTTTCTCTCCTATAATTGATGCTGTTCCTTGAAGGCCTGGGGTTATCTTCTATAATTGATACACTGTTCCTTTAAGGCGGCCTTCTAACTAACTGAAGCCTTCTCTGCCTCACCTCGCAGTGTCTATAATGAAACAATTGTTACTTTTACTGGTTAGGCCGGAGCTGCTCTTTCCTTCAGCTCCGGAGGATTCTATGATTCTTACATTGTTTCAAATGTTTCAAATCTGTATTTTGCTAGAGGCAGTTTAATCGGAGCTTAGCTGAGGGGAGCAGCTTCACTTTCGCTCCTGCCGCAATGGAAAGGGCTGTTTACTCAGGTCCGTGAGTGGCGGCCGCCATGTTGGCTGGGCTAATTTGCATACAGCCGCTCTGATTGGCTGGTGGGCGTGGCTTACCCTGTCTCGGAGAAACGGTTAATTTTAATATTTCACTTTTATAGAGTAGATTATTATCTAATCTAATAAAAGATTAATATGCAAATTAACCATTTCTCTGGGACACACCCACTAGCCAAGTTACACCCACCAGCCAATCAGAGCAGCTGTATGCAAATTAACCCAGCCAAGATGGCGGCTGTCAGCCACAGAGCTAGAGTAAACAGCATGCTTTCATTGCAACTGCCTGCCTAGGCTTGCTGAGCCTCTGCTCACAGTAACAGTGTTTCAATTATAGAAGTCAAAGAGCTGAAACAAACAGGAGGCTTCCTTATCTGCCTAGGCCTCAGCTCAAAGCAACAGTGTTTCAATTATAGAAGATAAATAAACCCCAGAAACCTGATTCCAGCCAGCCTCACTGGGACCTTGGGTCAATGGGAGCTGTGGGCAGCCTGAAAGCCTGAAAATGGCCCTCAGCCCTCACCCAGGCTGGCCAAGTACCCCAGTAGGGACTTGAACCCTGAAGGGACTATGGAAAGCCTGAAAACAGCCCTCAGCTCCTCATCCAGGCTGCCCAGGCACCCCAGTGGGGACCCAAAACCTGATGGGACTGTAGGCAGCCTGAAAACGGCCCTCAACCTGTCACCCAGGCTTGCCACACCCCAATGGGGTGAGGGTTCACACTGGGGGGCTTGACCAGCCTGCAAACAGCCATCAGCCCCTCTCCCTGGCTGGCCAGGCATGCCAGCAGGTGAACATCTCCTGAGGGGTCCCAGACTGCAAGAGGGCACAGGCCGAGCTGAGGGACCCCCCTGAGTGCACAAATTTTTGTGCACCAGGCCCCTGGTTTCTTCATAAAAATGAAAACAATTACTAATAAATAATAAATTAGTCTAATTAAAACAAAGTTCACAGAGCTAGTATATTTCCAAAGAGATCATTAAGTGAAATTTATCACTTCAATTTGTTCTCAAAATGTAATGCTATTTACAAAAAATACATATGATATAATACAGCATCATAAACTAAAAGATACACATACATACATAAATGATAATAACATCAAAAGAAACATGAAGATACTAAATGGGGCCATAGATAAAACAAGGATCAAAAATGCATTCTGTAAGTTCCACAGTCACTGACATTAGATTATGAACAAAAAAGCATAAAAAGCAATATAATTCAGAGCTCAAGAAAACACAAAACTAAACCAATCCTATATAATCCTGTCTAATAAAAGAGTAATATGCAAATTGACCATCACAAGATGGTTGCCCCATGTGGTCAAAGATGGACGCCACAAGATGGCCAGCAAGAGAGGGCAGTTGGGAGGGACCCAGGCCTGCAGGAGAGGGCAGTTGGGAGGGACCCAGGCCTGCAGGGGAGGGCAGTTAGGGTGGACCCAGGCCTGCAGGGGAGGGCAATTGGGGGGAACCAGGTTGGCAGAGTGGGACAGTTGGGGGGGGCCAAGGCTGGCAGAGAAAGACAGTTGGGGAGGACCCAGGCCTGCAGGGGAAAAGAGTTGCAGGGGGGACCCAGGCCTGCAGGGAGGGCAGTTGGGAGAGACCCAGGCCTGCAGGGGATGAGAGTTGTGGGGGACTAGGCTGGCAGAGGAAGGCAGTTGGGGGGATCCAGACCTGTAGGGGAGGAGAGTTGTGGGGGACCCTGGCCTGAAGGGGAGGGCAGTTGGGAGGGATCCAGGCCTGCAGGGGAGGTCTCTTGTGGGGGATCAGGATGGCAGAAGAGTTAGGGGCAGTTAGGGGCAATCAGACCGACACAGGAGCAGTTAGGCATTGATCAGGCTGGCAGGGGAGTGATTAGGGGCAATCGGCAAGAGAGAAATCAGGAGCCAGCAGTCCTGGATTGTGAAAAGGATGTCCACCTGCCCGTTGAGGCCCGATTCCACCGGTGGGATCGGGCCTCAACGGGCGGTTGGACATCCCTCAAAAGATCCCAGATTGGAAAGGGTGCAGGTTGGGCTGAGGGACACCACCTTCACCCCTGCCTCCGTGCATGAATTTCATGCACTGGGCCTCTAGTCCTATATACTAAAAGGGAAACATGCAAATTGACCTCCCTCTGCTATGCTCAAGCCACACCCACAAGCCACGCCCACCAGCCATTCAGGAGCAAGTATGCAAATTAACCCAACTAAGAAGGAGATGGCCATGGAGCTGGAATGAGCAGGAGACTTGGGTTGCCTCCAGCGATGGAGGAAGCCAAACTTCCTGCCTTTCCTGGCTGTCCTGGGCCCTCAAGGCTACAAAGTTTCAATTATAGAAGATAAATAAATCCCAGATACCTGCTTTCAGTCAGGGGTGCTGGGGGAAAAAAAAGAAAGAACGAAAGAAAAAAAGGAGAGGCTGGGTGCTTGGGTCACCAGGGGTTGTGGCCAGGCTGAAAATGGCCATAAGCCTCTCACTCAGGCTGGCCAGGCACCCCAGCAGGACCCCCACCCTGCCCTGGGACAACCTTCAGGGCAAACCAGCCGGCCCCCACCCATGCATTAGGCCTCAATCCTATATAATAAAAGGGTAATATGCAAATTGACCCTAACAGCAGAACCACTGGGAATGACTGGTCACTATGACACACACTGACCACCAGGGGGCAGATGCTCAATGCAGGAGCTGCCCCTTGGGGGTCAGTGCACTCCCACAGGGGGAGCTCTGCCTAGCCACAAGCCAGGCTGCCATCTATCAGCACAGTGGTGGTGGCGGGAGCCTCTCCCGCCCTCTCAGTAGTGCTAAGGATGTCCATCTGCAGTTTAGGCCTGCTCCCCATTGGCAAGTGGACATCCCCTGAGGGATCCTGGGCTGCCAGTGGGATGTCTGACTGCTGGCTAGGCCCAATCCCCTGGGGAGCGGGCCTAAGCCAGCAGAAGGACATCCCCCGAGGGATCCCAGACTTGAAGAGGGCACAGGCCAGGCTAAGGGACACCCCCCTTCCCCACATGCACAAATTTTTGTACACTTGGCCTCTAGTATTTCAATAAAATTAGATTATGTGCTCATACAGACTAAAAACCAATTTTTCATGAATATTTTCATAAAGAATAAACAAGTTATAATTTAATGAATCATTTATTCAGTAACTTTAAAAGGGCTACTTTATTTAGCAAATTCTGATATGCATCAATAAATCAATACATGAGTAACCAATAAGATAATTAATTGCACCTTTCATAAACCTATTGTAATTTTTTCTTTTTGGTTTTGAACCGCATTACTTCTTTTTTATTATTATTGTTTAAAGTATTACAAATCATAGTGCATATGTCTCCTTTTTCCCCCCATTGACCTTCCCCTGGTTTCCCCTACCCCCCAGCATATATTACCCCTCCCACCCCCAGTATCTTGCATCCACTGGTTATGCTTATATGCATGCATACAAGTCCTTTGGTTGATCCTATTGTAATTTATCATGACATCATAATGCTGGGTATTTGCAAATATCAAACAGGTCTTTATATTAAGCATATGTTTAAAGCCAATTCTTGTTAATACTAAAATCTTGAAAGGGAAATCAAAAGCTCCAAATAAACTTAAATTGTTCCTGAAAGATCTTCCACAAGATGATGAAGAACTCTATATATTTCTCTATTGAAAAAAATCATGTCAAACCTGCTTGTTCCTCACATAAAACACTTAAGTGGGAAAGTCAGACTCAAATTCGTCAAGTTACAAACTGTAAAGCATTTCAGAATTAAAAAAAATAGCTAGAAATTAAAAAGGACTGTGATTCTAGAAAAGGAAATAGTTACCTTTAGGGGAAAAGGTAAAAAAAAGAGTCCAGTCTTGTGAACACATACTCAAGAAGTTGGAAAAGGTCAAAAAGTTATTAATGTTAGAAGGCCATCTCTCAGAGGCATCCCTGTATGAGAATCAGAACAAGAAATAGAACTTGTGTTTTTAGGTCATTCACATGAGACCTGAATTTCAGTATCATTTATCAGTGTCTCCAAGTAATTCCAATATGCTGTCAGTTTTGAGAACCAGATCTTCACTAAACAAACGTGTCCTCTAAGTGTGGTTCCCAAACCAGCAGCATCAGCACCTGGGAACTTGTTAAAAATGTAAATTCTAGGGTCCCCCCACACCTACCTAGTCAGACATTATGCAGTGAACCTAAGATTTCTGTGTTTTCACAAGCTCTCCAAGTGATTTCGAGAACCACTAAACTAAAACAATCCTCAGCAAAGCAATATAAGTTCACCTTGATTGCCTTATATCAACAATATCTCGATTTTGGACATTAAGAAAGAAGGAAGGCAAGAATGGTTTAGGGCTTTGAACTTTTCTTGGTTGTTTTCTCTCCTGGTTGCCATCACAGCACGTCACCTATCTCTTCTCCCTTTTATTCAAAATTATTTGTAGAGTACACGTTTTCTGTCTCTCCATCTCCTGTGGCATGAAATTGCAATCAAGTCATGTCAAATCTTTCAAATGCTTGGCTTTTAAGTCGTGTGAACACATACCCAAGAGAGATTCACAAGAAGATGGAGGATAGTGTTAAAGAGCACAGACATTAGCATCTGTGAGATCTGGATTTACAGTTTCCATCTCTCAAGTTCACTAAGTAGGGTGCCCATAGGCAAGCATCCTTAAGCCTTGATTTTCTCACTTGTAATTAATTTGAAGATGATTATACCACCCCCAAAAGTTCACTGGGAGGACTTGGCATGATCGAATGAAAGGCATCTACACCGAACCCATCACATAATAAACACTCAATTAGGACTGCTTTCATTTCTAGAATGCTTCATTATATGAAAGCCACTACTGCTCACTTATCAGGCCTCCTTGTCAGCTTTGTGTAGTCAAAGAGGACATGCAGGAGGACACATACCTACCAAATATCAGAAGTTAATTTAAACTGGACATTTCCCTGATTTTCATTAGCAGCATTCACTTAACTGTTCTGATATTGTTCTTTGAAATAGTAAAATTAAAGGTAGGTTATGTATAAAAATAGATATAATTTATCTTTATTCTACTTAAAGCTCACTAATAAATAAATCACCTGAAGTCTTTAGAGAAAAATTATTTGAAGAAGAAATAATTGAATTAATGTTAATATCTTTCTTTAGCTCATACGTTTAGATTATGAATTGGTATGCACATAATTTGTGTTAGTACCTATTATATGCAAGACTATGCATGATTTTTAATGCATGCATTTCATGTGTTGTTATAAATATTTTTAAAATAAACACTATCTTGAGAGATATGTATCCATTCATACAAGAAGAGATAATAGTTACTCTATGATCTTCATTATTGCTAAACCCTGACTACAATCTTCCATCCTTCGGATACATGCCCTTAAAACCGATCAAAAACATAAACAAAAAAAAAAATACCCCACAATTTTTAGTCTGATCGGCCTATTAACCTAGATAACTAAGGCAAAACTACCCTTCTTAGATAATAATATCATGAAGAACTTGAGGAATATTAGTTCTAAATATCAACCTTACTGGAAAAACCCATAAGATTAAGGAACTACATTTTGAATTTCATTATAACTATAGTTCTAAAAGGTAGACTTTGTAAAATCAATGTAAATAGTACTTAGGAGAAAGTACTGGGCTAGACAGCATTATTAATAAAATCTACCTCTGCTCCTACTTTATGGTTTAAATTGAATATCACATAAACTCTTAGGAATAATTCATGTTTTTAGAGTCAGAGATATTTGGATAGCTGCATTAAAGTCATATCATTCTGTAAATAAATGTCTTCTTCAAATTCAAATAACAAGCATCACATTTAAATAAAATCCTTCACACTGTAAAGAAACAGCAATCTTCCTTTATGCGTATTTCTATGCCTACTCAGTGAAAGACAACAAATGTAGGAGATAATAGAGACTTCTTTTCTGCTCTACTAAGCTCACTTTATACTTTCATACTGAACCTCATGTAGACCTTATTAATTTTGTTCAATTTATTTTAATATCTCAAAATCCACAGAAAAATGTATGTGAAAGTTAGTGAATTTTTTTGAAACAGAAGTTAAAAACCAACTTTGATGGTAATCCTTACTGATTGAAAATATTACAATAAATTAATAATGTTTATAATGAAGATTAAAATGTCAAATAGAAAATGAAACTAAATCAAGCAAGTATAGGTAAAGAAATATTTCCATTAGAATACAATTAAGAAGTCTGAATGCAGATTATAGTAAGAGATGCATTTAGCTAACTAGGAAGACACTTTATAAAGCCATCTAAAAAAAAACAAACAAACAACACACAAACATTTTTCAGGTACTTTTCTTAATATTGGAATTTAGGGGGAAAATTCAGGCCAGTGGATTTTATGAGACTTATACCCTAGTAGGAGAAAAAAAATAAACCCAGATGCATATGTACAGAAAACAATTGATGGAATTAATGCTAAATATCTGAAAAGTGAGGACAGTCATAAAGGATATTATTGAAACAAATAACTCCAAAGTAAAAAAAAAAATTTTTTTAATGTCTTTTACATCTCCACCTCCCTACCCTGCACTTGATGTAGCTTATTTGCCAAACATTCTAAAGTGTAAACGATACCATTTTCTTCATGGAATCTTGATCACAGCCATATATTTGCTCCACTATCACTCATCACTTCTAGTCAAGGTTCTCATCTGATTTAATTCTGATGTAAATACTCAGTGCCCTTAAGCTTTAATATAATGACATTGCTTTTGGGGAATCTGTACTGTTATTTTTCAGACATATCCTGCTCATATTTTGTTACACTATCTTTCACTGCCTTGGAAGATATGATGCCAACCTCAGAAACAAGTTACTTCTACTTCTTTCCTAAATTGATAATTTGTTTTCGTCTTTTCTAAGTGGCACCTGTTATTTTTGTGAATTTCTACATTCTCTTTCAGAGACCCATTCTTTTCCCTTTATGCCTGATAATTCAGTGTACTAGGGTGAGTGTATGTTACAAATAGAGCAGAAAATCCTCCTGTAGTACTCTAGAGAAGCAATCATTCATGATAAATGGAAAAAAAAATAGAATTGCCTCTGTTGACCTCCAGCTTATGGTACATGGAGGACATTTAAAGACTTTAGTTTTTCAGAGATTCTATTTCTCTAGTTCATGTCAATAAACCCCCCTCAATTATTTCAGCTAATTTTTTTCCAGCTTCCTCCCAATCCTCTCTACACACATGTATCAGATTTAATTTTATTTCAGTTCTATTACCTCCTAATTCATTTGTATAAAAAAACCTGAAATTATTCCTGTGTGCCCCAACTGCCTCCCCTGCAACTGCCAATATTAAACTTCTCGGCATAGTATGCCAGGCTCTCTGCAATTTGATCCTACATTTTCTTCCAACCTTAGCCACATTGTAAGAACTACACATTCAGAGTTTGCATTATGAGACGTGCACTTGGATGGTTATTTTGCATGCATTTTCTTGCTTGAGGCCGACAATAACCATATTAGATATATACTCTTTTAGATGATGAAGCTAAAATGCAGTTTATACCATCACATAGGTCCACACAGCTAACGAATGCTATATCTGGGTTAAATCTAGTGTTGTTTGATTTCAGGATTTGTGCAATATAGTAGGCTAAATAATGGTCTCCTAGATACCAGATTATAATCCCTAGAACCTTGTAATACCTATTACCTTACTAGAGGCCCCAATGCACGAAATTTGTGCAAGAGTAGGCCTTCCTTCCCCTGGCTGCTGGCACCGGCTTCCCTCCGGCACACAGGACGTGGGCTTCCCTCTGGCCACTGGCAGGCAATCGGGACCCAGGCTTCATCCGGAAGGACGTCCAGTCTAATTAGCATATTACACTTTTATTATTATAGATATGGTAAAGCCTATGCAGATGTGGTTACATTGCCAATCTGAGACTGAGTGATTAACCTGAGTAATCTGGAAGAATGATAAATAGAATCATAAGTGTTTTTTTATAAGAGTAAGGCAGAGGGAGATTTGACACAGATGGAGGAGAGAATGTGACCATGGAGGCAGAGAGTAGACTAATGTGACCACAGACCAAGGAATGAGACAATCACTGGAAACTTAAAGAGGCAAGAAACAGATTCTCCCCTAGAGTCTTCAGAGAGGGGGAAGCCCTGCCAACACCTTGATTTGGGCACAGTAATGCAGATTTCATACTTCTGGCTTCCAGAGCTGGGGAAAATCATTTTCTGTTGTTTAAAGCCAAAAACTTGTGATGTATTTTTTTTAAATATATTTTTATTTATTTGAGAGAGAGAGAGAGAGAGAGAGAGAGAGAGAGAGAGAGAGAGAGAAACAACAATGATGAGAGAGAGTCATTGATTGGCTGCCTCCTGCACGCCCCACACTGGAGATCGAGCCCACAACCCAGGCATGTGCCTTTGACCGGAAGCGAACCTGGGACCCTCAGTCCACAGGCCGTCGCTCTACTAACTCAGCCAAATCGCTAGGGCTGTGATGTATTTTTTTTACACAGACAGAACACACTAATACAGGCATTGACCTCTGCTCTACACTGCAGCCTTGAGGACAACCTTTGGTTTCCAAATCAGCATCAATCTGAGAAAAAATTAGAGAGTAATGGCCAAAGGTCTGGGTTCAAAGACATGACTTCCAAGTCTGTAGTGGCCTGAATAGGAAATTCAAGCAACCCAAAACCAGAGGAAATGAGGTACTCAGAGGCTGGGAATAGTCTTAACAAACAAGGCATGAAATGAGAGTTGGAGAAGAATCAAACAAGACTTAGGCCAAAGGTAGCACTAAGTACTTATTTTAGTTCCCCTTAGTTTTTATATAAAGCAAAACTGGTGATTGAACATGGTAGGGTTAATCCCACAAGATGGAGATACGTGATTATGTCTGAGGGAGAAATGCCCATATATCAGCAAGCTAGTAAGACAGGTTTGATCAATATAGTCACATGGATTCACACCGGAAGAATTAATATTGTTAAAATGCCCATACTACCCAAAGGAACCTATAGATTTGATGCAACCCCTATCAAAATTCTAATGGCATTAACAAAAATAGAAAAAACAATCATAAAATTCCATAGAAGAAAAAATACTCCAGATAGCCAAAGCAAATTTGAGAAAGAAGGGCAAAGCTGGAAGCATTGTGCTTCCTTATTTCCAACCATATTACAAAGCTATAGCATTAAAAACAGTATGATGCTGGCATAAAAACAGAAACACAGATCAATGGAACCGAATAGAGAGATCAAAAATAACCCATGTTTATATGATCAACTAATGTTTGATAAGGGGGCTATATTTAAGGGGAAGAGAACAGTCTCTTCAATACATGGTGTTGAGAAAAGGATATTCACATGCAAAAAAATGAAGTCAGGTCCTTATACTACTCACAAAAATTAACTCAAAATGAACTAAAGACATGAACATAAGAACTGATCCTTTAAAACTCCTAGAAGAAAACATAGGCAAAAATCTCCTTGATATTGATCTTGGTAAATATTATTTGGCTGTGACATCAAAAGCACAAGCAACAAAATAAAAAATTAAGAAGTGATTCTACATCAACCTAAAATAGTTTCTCTACAACAAAAGAAAATATCAATAAAATGAAAGAGAAACTTACAGAAATGGAGAAAATATTTGCAGACCATATTTCTGATAAGGGGTTAATATCCAAATTATATAAGAAACTCCTGGGCAAAGAACCCAAATAGACATTTTTTCCAAAGAAGGTATTCAAATGGCCAACAGATACATACAATTGTGCTTAATATCATTAATCAATGGAAAAATGAAAATAAAAAACACAATGAGATATCACCTCACACCTCTAAGAATGGCTATTATCAAGATGGTAAGTGATAAAAATTGGGGAGGAAGTAGAGAAAAGAAAACTCTTTATATTGTTTGGGGAAATATAACTTGGTATAGTCATGAAAATAGTGTGAAGGCTCTTAAAAATAACTACCATGTGACTCAACAATCCCATTTTGTGGTGTATTTCTGAAGGAAATAAAATCAGTATCTAAAAATATATCTGTGCCTCTATCTATGTTCATTGCAGTATTATTTATAATAGCAAAGACATATAAAATATCAACATTTCGATGAATAGAAGAGGAAAATGTTATACATATATATTTTCAACCATAAATTAGAAACACCTACCAGTTGCAATGTAATAGATCAAACTTGAGGGCATTATTCTAAATGAAATAAGTCAAACAAAGAATGATAAATACTGCATGATCTCACTTATGTATGAAACCTATAAGAGCCAAACTATAGAAATAGATGGGAGAATGGTGGTTGCCAGAGACAGGAGGGAGAGAAAATGAAGGAAATAGTTATCAGATGAATAATTTCTATATGATATGCTGCCTGTTGACTAAAGTTAACAATATGGTATACTAAAAAGTTGCTAAGAGAGTAGATCTTAAATGTTCTCACCACAAACACACACACACACACACACACACACACACACACAGTAACTATGTGAGGTAATGGTAATGTTAACAAATTTTATTGTAGTAATTATTTTACAATATATACATATGCCAAATCATCATGTCATATACCTTAAACTTACACAACTTTATATTTCACTTATATCTCAGGTAATCTGGGGAAATATCACTCTGGGAAAAATATTAACAAAAACTTATCAAGGATACAATTGGTAGACATAACTGCAACCTAAGAATTCTGAGATGTAAAATTACGATAAAAAAGTAAGAAAAGGCTAATAAAAATGGGTAAAATCATTTCAGCATTCAATGATGAAAGAAACCTTCCTCAAAGCTTTAAAAGATCTTATAAATCAATAAGAAAAAACACACACACACACTAAAAACTGAAAACCAAGCAAAATAGCACAGATAGAAAACATACATATATGCCCCCTTACACACACACACACAGAAATACTCCTGGACCAGGCACAAAGAAAAAAAATAGTTTACCCTCCTTAGTACTACAAAAATGAAAAATACAATTAGCTGCTACTTTAACCTATCAACTGAAAAATATGAAAAAATAATTAAATACTCAGTGTTTGGCAAGCATACAAAAAAAATAGACACTATCATATGTGCTGTTTGCAAAATGGTACATTTTTGGAGACTAATTTGAAATTATACATAAAATATTTTAAAATGTAAATATTTAATATAAAAGTTCAACTCCATATGTTTTTTTTTTACTTTCATGATATAATCTATAATGTGTACAAACTTGTATATTATTCAGTAAAGACTAATTACATCTCTGTATAATCAAACGCAAGTCATCAATCAACTAGTGAGGAAATGAATTAGTGAATTATGGTACATCCATTTAATGGAATACTATTGGCCCCTTAAAAAGTATTGGTAAAGAGTTGCTTATTGATTGTATATGAAATAAAAAGTGGATTAGAAACAATGTGGTTGAAGTTATTACCATAGTTAGTTAGATAAAGGAAGGAAGCAAAGAAAGTCAGACATTGTGAGTCAAAACGTTGCAGGGGAATGTGCTTGACCCTAGAGGTCTGTCAGTCTGACCTGGAAAAGGGATCACGGGTGAGAGGTAGACCCATCAGAAGCTTGCAAAAGGCTGGGAAGTCAATTGGTTGTTTTGGAAAAGCACCTGATTATAATCCCAGGTGAACAAAAAAGCTCTCTCTCGCTCCTGACCCACACTTGCCCTGTTGGTTCCTGTAACAGGTGACTAAGCGGTCAGGTGGCCACCTAGGGCCCACAGCAGACTGTGTGGGCTCTAAGGTTTAATATGAAGCAGAGACTCTGGACAATGGCCTTTGTTTGGACCTTGCTGAAGACACAGTTGGCTTTTTCCATGGTGAGATGGAGGGAGATAGGACATTGAGAACTCAGGAAGAGAACTCCATTGATTTTGCATCACAAATAAACCTTGCCACAGCACACTCTCCCATGTGTGGGTCACTGAAATGCTTTTCTCACAATCCTGTAAAAGAGCCTGATTACAATCAACAACATTATGAACCTATTTGCATTAAAAATACATATGCATAAATGCACAATGCTTTCATCATGGTAGAAGGATTTTGCTTGATGTTGTTTATCTTATCTATATATATGACATTTTTTATGATAAAATAAACTTATTCTTTTGTGGTAAAAAAAAAAAAAGGATTTTTGTAGAAATAAGAAGGTTAAGAAATTCTTAAGAGAATCAGTATATGGTCTTTGCCCATAGTATTATTTTAGTTTATTAGTATTATAAAAAAAATCCAAAGACAAAATCCCTTCAGGTGTTATTAAATACAAATAGACAACCAAGGTAGACATGTAGAACTGATAAATCGTTATCTGACCTTCTTTCATCATGTAACACATTACTGAGCACTACACTTCTATTCATGCACTTGCTGCTTCCATGTCTGATTAAGCTTTCTATCTCTGATACATTCCTAACAGACAAATTGTATGCCTAGATGCAAGGCTACTTCTGCATCTTCTAGGCCACAAAGATCTTTTATTTAAGTAATTGATGTATCTGCATAAATCACTGTATCAGAAGATAATGTTGATGTTGCAAAATATTTTTATTTGTGACCTATTATGTTAGTGTTTTCAAGTCCTTGTTGTAAGGTAGGATTTAAATCTAATTTATCTTTACTTAATTAAAGAAATATGTTTTTTTCTGTAGATTTTGTATAACAATTCTGTGCATATAAATATATTTACTTCATTTAATGTGGTTACAGAACAAGCATATTTAAAACCTTATATAATGAAAATAAATGTTTATTTCGTAATGCACTTGTAACCATGATATAAAAGTTATTATTTGTTACTAAGCTGATTTTTGGTAACATAACATAAAATCATACACAATATTATATTCTTTTTTAAAATATATATTGATTTTTTACAGAGAGAAAGGGAGAGGGATAGAGAGAAACATCGATGAGAGAGAAATATCGATTAGCTGCCTCCTGCACACTCCCCACTGGGGATGTGCCCGCAACCAAGGTACATGCCCATGACTGGAATCGAACCGGGGACCTCTCAGTCCGCAGGCTGATGCTCTATCCACTGAGTCAAACCAGTTAGGGCCACAATATTATATTCTTAAAACCTATCCTGAATAGCAAATATTCTGTCTAAGCACATTATTTTAGGTATTGTTTATGAGTGTTATTTTCAGCAATGATTTCTCCTAACTTTTGTGTTTTCAAGCCACTATAGGTAATTTTTAGAATTACTTAGAGAGCAACCAAAGGACTTATATACATGCATATTAGCTTAACCATTGGACACAGACACTGGGGAGGTGGGGGCTTGCCCAGGGTGGGAATGGCTGGGGAGTGGGGGGGATGGGGTGGTCAAGCGAGGAAAAAGGAGACATGTAAAACTTTAGACAATAAATAAAAGGTAGAGACAGAGAAGCATTGATCAGATGCTCAAAACTCAGAGGGGAATGTAGGGGAGGGTGGGGGGTGAGGGGGAGAGATCAACCAAAGGACTTGTATGCATGCATATAAGCATAAGCGATGGATGTGGACAACAGGAGGTGAGGGTGAGGGCAGGGGTGGGAGGATGAGAGGACATTTGGGGGATAAAGTCACATTTGTAATATCTTAATCAATAAAGGGAAAAATATAAAGTAACTAAATCACACAAAAAAATAAAAAATAATATAAAAAATAAAATTACTTATCAAGCTAAAATACACTGAAACAAAAATAAAAATTAAAGAGGTTTGATTCACTAAATCAAAACAAATTATTAGTATATATGCAAATATAAAGAATAGGTGCTTAACTCAAGGACAACCTATAATAAAAGCAAATTTTCTTGTGTTTTAGAGGCACAATTATGCATTATATGCAGTCCTGAGGCAACACTGCCAAAATGACCCTTCTCACAGGTATTATTAAATCAGTTAAGAGAAAAGTACAATGACTAATTTAGATTTTGGCTGTTTGCAGTTTTATTTTTATTTCAATAAATTGTTTTAAAAGGTTAATATTTAACCATTATTCAAGGTTTATAAAACTGAATCTTTTAGATAAGGCATTTAAATTGGCCTATAAAATATTAGCTTATCTTCTTACCAGAAAAGGCTCTCAGAAAGCAATAATTCTGGTATTTAATGCCTAAGAGAGTAAAGCATTGAAAATTGTTATTTTTGCAGAGCAGGACACGTTAAAATATTTTCAGTTTTACTGAAATTTTCTGCCACATTTATATATAGCACTTAGACTCATTATTAGATGCCCAGTTATAGCAAAGAGACAATTTGGATTATCTATGTGACTTCTAGTTCATGATGTCAAGCCTAAACAAACACACAAAATATACAGGAATGTAGGTGCATTTGCAACAGTGAGGACTAACTCATTTATACTTGAAAGATAATGATAAATGTTATACATAAAGAGAAAAATCTAAGAAAAAATACTTCTACTTTACAAATAAACAAAATACTAAAGGAAATTGTGTTCATCTGATCAGTATTTTTAAGGAGTGGCTCATATTCAAATGGTTTAAAACAATCTATATTCAATCCCTAAATTCCAAAATATTTTAAAATATCTGTTTTCCAGGTAAAAATGAGATTGGTACATTTTGTTTTGATCCAATGGAAAGACAGGGGTCATTTTGATTAGAATTACAGAAGAGAACACATAGGCAAAAGGTTTGAGAAAAAATGTTGGGAATTATACAAAGAATGAGGCAATCTAAAGGGTGTCTTGAAATTATGTGTCTTTTAGAATTACTCAGAGTAAAGTGTTTTCTTCCAAACTATGTCTCAATTATAATCGTTACTTTAGAGCACACAAATTATACTTTATTTTTAAATGCAATTACCTTAGAAGAATGTTTTTATTTCAATGTTTTTCCTAAAACATTCTGTAAATTTTTAAAATATATATTTTTATTGATTTCAGAGAGACAGGGAGAGAAAGAGAGATAGAAACATCAATGATAAGAGAGAATCATCGATGACCTACCTCCTGCATGCCCCACACCAGGATGGAGCCTACAACCATGGCATGTGCCCTGACTGAGACTCAACCACCACCTCCTGATTTGTAGGTCGATGTTCAACCACTAAGCCATGCCAGCTGGCTACAATTTTTTAATTAGTCATGAAAGATAATGACCAATGTTATACATAAAAAGAAAAATCTAAGAAAAAATACTTCTACTTTACAAATAAGCATTCATTACTTTCTCCATTTATTTTTCAATTATATATGAAAAGGTATACTTAAGCCCTCCCCTTCTGTAAATTAAACGTCCACCTTTTACAGCACTGGCCTAGGGTGAAGTGATGGGGCAGAAATTTGAGAACTGATTTAATGATGAGCTCCTAAGACACATGTTTAAAATATAGTATGTTGTCACTTACTTTGTGCGGTCCACTGATGGCCTGTGGTTTTCTTCCCCATGATGAATACTGCTTCCATTACCAAGTCCCCACCTGAATGTGTTTGAATCTTGAATTAAATTTTCAGGGATTGGCTGGTACCATTTGCACAGGCTTCCTTTTTCAAAGTTGCAAACTTCCATTACTTGAATAGGAGGGAGCAAAAACAAGAATAGCTAATCAAAATAAATGTGTCAGTAAATGGTGATTTCTATCTGCATTACCACTTTCTTACTTTTGGGTTTTCTAAAATTATAACCTAATTTAACATAATTAAAATAATTAGGCAAATGAGTTGTGTAATTTCTAGAGGAGTTTTAAAGAAATCTTGTTTATTATATTTAAATACCTATAGTAATTGAAATACTAACAATAAAGAATCTGCTTTCATGAAGAAATGAGATTTTAATTAGCTCCTAAAGCAGAAATTTAAGCATTGCCAGTCTCTTCTAACGTAACACATATGTTGCTTTCATGACCTCCAAGTTCTGCTAAGCCTGTTCTTTGTCCACAGTAATATTAACAAAGCTAAATTTAGCCCAGTCTCTGAAGGGATATTTTCAAATTTCAAACTAAAATTCAAAACAATAAGAGTTACAATAACTTTTATAGTGGATCTCTTTGCTTGAAAGTTTTCATTATTCTTATAATGACTATATTCTAATATTACATAAAATTACAAGTCCATTTTTTATTTTTTATATCTATATCTATATCTATATCTATCTATATCTATATCTTAACTAATAAAAGTGTAATATTGAAATTAACCGTTTCTCCAACGCGGGGTAAGCCACGCCCACCAGCCAATCAGAGCGGCTATATGCAAATTAGCCCAGCCAACACGGAGGCCGCCACTCACGGACCTGAGTAAACAGCAGCTTCCATTGCAGCAGGAGTGAAAGTGAAACTGCGCCCGCTCCACTTAAACTGGCTCTAGCAAAACACACATTTGCAACATAACAACAATCATAGAATCCTCCTCCGGAAACAGCAGGCCTAAGAGTAACATTGTCTCATTACAGACACAGTGAGGTCAAGCAGAGAGGAGGCTTTGTTACATGTCTAGGCCCCAGCTTAAAGGAACAGCATCAATTATAGAAGATAAACAAACTCCAGAAATCTGCGTCCAGCCAGCCTTGCTGGGACATTGGGTCAATGGGAGCTGTGGGCAGCCTTAAAGCCTGAAAGCGCCAATCAGCCCGTCACCCATGCTGGCCACAACCCAATGGGGTGAGGGACGTTCCTAGGGGGCTTGGCCAGCCTGGAGATAGCCATCAGCCCCTCAACCAGGCTGGTCAGGCACGCCAGCAGGTGGACATCCCCAGAGGGGTTCCAGACTGTGAGAGGGCACAGGCCAGGCTGAGGGACCTCCCGAGTGCACAGAGCGGCTGCAGGGTAGAACAGCGCAGGACCCAGGACCAGTGAGTGGGAAAGAGGTGGCATGGTTGGCAGCCTGCTTGGCGGCTCCTCAGGCCCTTTGCGGGGCACCAGGAAGCGGGAAAGAGGCAGTGGGGGCTGGGGGCCTGCTTGGCAGCTGCCCAGGCCCCTTACAGGGCACCAGGGAGCGGGAAAGAGGCGGCAGGGGGTCTCGGCCTGCTTGGCGGCTGCCCAGGCCCTTTGCAAGGCACCAGAGAGCAGGAGAGAGGCGGCGGGGGTTGAGGGCCTGCTTGGCGGCTTTCCAGGCCCTTTGAGGGCCATTGGGGAATGGGAAAGCAAGACGGCAGGGTACTGGTGAGTGGAAAAGAGGTAGCAGGGGCGTCTTGGCCTGCTTGGTGGCTGCCCAGGAACTTGGCGGGGCACCGGGGAGCAGGAAAGGGGCAGTGGGGGTCCGGGGCCTGCTTGGCAGCTCCGCAGGCCCTTTGCGGGGCACCGAGGAGCAGGAAAGCAAGGCTGAAGTGGCCAGAGTCCTGCTTGGCAGCTCCCCAGACCCCTTGGCGGCACTGGGGAGTGGAAAAGGAAGGCAGCAGGGGACTGGTGAGTGGGAAAGAGTCGGTGGCCTGCTTGGTGGCTCCCCAGGCCCTTTGGGGGGCACTGGGGAGCGGGAAAGCAAGTTCTTGGGGGCTGGGGGCCTGCTTGGAGGCTCCCCAGGTCCCTTCCGAGGATCAGGGAGCAGGAAAAGCCTGGCCTGACCACGAGGTGAGGTTTTCCCTGCTTCCTGGTGGCTGAAGGAAGATGGGCAGTAGGCAAGCTTGGGAGGCAGGCAGCACCCAGCCCTGGCCACAGCTCAAAAAAAGAGAACAACATGCAGGAGAGGCAAGAGTTTGAGAGATCAACATAGAGGGGGTGCCTGCTCCAAGCCTGGGAGCAGGCCCCCAGTGGGTAGACACACACAGGAGGACTGCTCTGAGCCTCAGATGCGGCTGGCGGCAGGTCCCCAGTGGCAACACACACACACACACACACACACACACACAAAAGGCGCCTGGTAGACTGGGGCCATCATAGGACATCCACTGAGGGGTTCCAGACTGTGAGAGGGGGCAGGCTGGGCAGAGGTATCCCCACCCTCCCCCCCGTGCACGAATTTCGTGCACCAGGCCCCTAGTCTATATATAAAAGCCTAAGCGACCATTACAACAGGTCACTATGTCGCACATTGAGCACCAAGGGGCAGACACTCAATGGAGGAGCTTCCCCCTAGTGGTCAGTGCACTCCCACAGCCAACCTTCTGAAACTTGTCAACCTCCCATGGCCCCTCCAAGCTCTGGGCCCTGATTGGGACTGCGCAAGATGACCCTGATAGGCCCCAATCACCAGCCAGGCCAAGGGACCTCACCCATGCATGAATTCATGCACCAGGCCTCTAGTCTAAACTAATAAAAGCGAAATATTAAAATTAACCGTTTCTCCGAGACAGGGTAAGCCACGCCCACCAGCCAATCAGAGCGGCTGTATGCAAATTAGCCCAGCCAACATGGCGGCCGCCACTCACGGACCTGAGTAAACAGCCCTTTCCATTGCGGCAGGAGGGAAAGTGAAGCTGTGCCCTTCAGCTCAGCTCCGATT